>CAUYQV010169261.1:0-10671 GCA_963574575.1 Galagoides demidoff
TTATGTGTGTGTTATATTTATTAATTCCTAAGTCATTCTAAAGTAAACACTCAAATCTTTAGTTGAGGAAATTTTTTTTATTTTTTGAGACAGAGTCTCACTATGTCTACCTCGGTAGAGTGCCATGACATCACAGCTCACAGAAACCTCAAACTCTTGATTCTCTTGCCTCAGCCTCCCAAGTAGGTGGACTACAGGCACCCACCAGAATGCCTGGCTATTTTTTGGTTGCAGTTGTCATTGTACTTTAGCAGGCCTAGGCCAGCTTGACCCCGCCAGCCTTGGTGTATGTGGCTGGTGCCCTACTCACTGAGCTTGAGGAAATTTTTCATTCTTTTACTCTTTTTTACTTGAACTTCTATTATTGCTCTTATTTATTTTTTCTCTGTGTTTTGAGAGAATTTCATAATTGATTCTTAAATATTGCCAACTTCAACTGTGTAAATGTATTCCATTTAACTATCTTTTGAGGCTTTAACATGTTGACTGCCACACTAGCAAAAAATATTTTTTCCTTGGGGCCATATTTTGTTAGGCCAACATGGGTCAAGAGATATGTGAGGTATATGTGCTTCACAAGACCTTGCACTCACAACCAGCAAAACTAGCATAAGTTAAATAAAGTTCAGAGGGAAGTTAGTGTGTTCTATTAAGCAAATAAATTTTTCTCAGAATTTCTGAAAATTTATTTTTATATAGCTATTCTAATTATATGGATACAATATCCTCTCAAACTTCTCTGAAGGGAAAAACTGGAGCTATTGTTTAGTTCCCTCTCTTATTTCTTGCCTTAACTCTATTTCCTGAGAGGTTAGAGTTTGGTTTGTTGGTTTTTTTTTTTTTTTTGGTCATTTATTTTGCTATTTCTCTTTAATATTTTTTGTGTATTATGATTTGGTTGCATATTCATATTGTAAATAAGCTACTAGATTTATTTTTATCAGTAGTTACTGTCAAGGTTCTTGGTGACTATAATAATTACTTACTTACCAGGCTTCTTCCTTGAAATCGCTCACTTCTGGATTCTGTTGTGACTAGAAGATTGCAGGCAACTACTCCTAACTGTGTGTCTAGGCAAGGGGCTGCAGCAGAGGCAGAATAACTTGGCGATGCCACTACTGTCCTGAGACGCTTTCTCCCAGCTACCCTTTCTAAAATTCATGGGTCTGTTTTCCCTAGACGACCTCTGCATGTTGTCTTTTTTCTTTCTCCACCCCTATAATTCATATTAGAATACTCCTGCATCCTGTAAAACCTTTTATAAATGTAAAATACCCAGTCTTTTCAATGGAACAATAAACAGAATGGTCTTCTATCTCTTGTCTAAATCTAGAGTAGCTCTCTGAAGATAAACATTGTATCATTACTATTCATGCTATTAGGGGTCCCCCATATCTGTGGGTGATATGTTCCAAGGCCCCTAATGGATGCAACTGATGGTGCCATACCTGATTCCCATAAGTCAGAACACCTTCTGTTTTTGTCTTCTACCCATAATGTTCCATCTTAACTAAGCACTTACCAAAGACTGTGGCCATAACTTTTGAAGTTCGAGGTGACAGCAAAACTAGCATCAGTTTATTCTTTCCTTCTTCACAATTTCAAAGGTAAGAAATTCATTTTTACCTTAAGTCTTAGCAGTATTAGCATATGAGTTTTTTTCTTTCCTTATTAGGTTGAGAACTTTTATGTTTTCACTTAAAGAAAGTACTTTCTGGCTCTTCTTTGGCATATTGAAATTGCTAGCATGACTACTCCTACACTTTTGGACCATTATTAAGTCAAATAAGTGTAACTTGAACACAAACACTGAAATATCACTACTGTTAGTGTAATAAGCTAGATCAGCAGTTCTCAACCTGTGGATTGTGACCCTCTTTAGGGGTCACCTAATATCAGATATTTACATTATGATTCATAACAGTAGCAAAATTATGGTTATGAAGTAGCAATGCAAGTAATTTTATGGTTGGGGGTCATCACAACATGAGGAACTGTATTAAAGGGTCACAGCATTAGGAAGGTTGAGCACCACTGACCTAGATGGTACTAAGTGACTAACAGATGGGGAGCATATGTGAGGTGGATACACTGGACAGTGGCTTGATTCATATCCCAGGCAAGATGCACTAAGATTTCATCAGGCTATTCACAAGAGTGCTCAATTTAAAGCTTATGAAGTATTTATTTCTGGAATTTGCATTTACTATTTTAGTTTGTGGCTAACTTGAGGTAATTGAAACTATGGAAAGCAAGTCCCTAGAGAAGGGGGGACTACCGTATTCACTGCACAGTACCTAGAACACAGTAGGTGTAAAGTAACTGTTTTGTAAATTGAGACCTTTCTGGAACTAAAAATATTTATATGTTTTACTCAGTGATTTTTCTTTTAGAAAATTATCCTCAAGAAATATTCAGAGATACTCACAAAGTGTTATGTACAACAAGGATGTTAATGTTATTTATAATTATGAAAAGTGAAAATAACTCAAAAGTCTAACAATAGTTATCTAAAGTATTATATATATGTATATATATATATATACACATAGCAAGCACATGGGCTGAATATTTAATAGAAAGTCTATCTATTCTTCCAGAGATACAATCTCCATGGGTCAGTAAAACCTATTGTATGTTAACCAAAGATGACTTTTTGACATACCTTAAATAGGATGACTGTAAATTATGCCTTTTAACTTGTTGTAATTTTTAGTAATATTATCTAATTTTTTAATTTTTTCCTTATCCTCCTACATATTTAGAGGAAATCAAATTTTAAAGGCCTAAGAAGAAATAAATGAAGCTTTTTCTTATGTAATCAGAGTATAATAGACATTTAGTAAATAAATAATGTTTTTGTTTTATTACAGAAAACAGCTCCTTGAACATGGTGAGGTAAAGCTTTTATTTTAATCTCTGGTAGATTTATGTATTAAATTCTAGTTCAAAGATAATTCACAAAGGTATATTCTTGCTGCTTATACACTGTCAGTAGTGCTGGAGTTATTTAGCTTTGATAATAAATTTCTGCTGATGCTTCTCACTCCTTAACCTGCTCTCACTTTTGAGGATTTGAAAGCCAGAAAGATATTTTATGACTATGGAATATAATCAAATTAAATCTCTTTCATTCATTAATGCATTCATTCAGTAATAACAAGCATCTGGTTTAGCTAGCCTGCTCAGCTAATCAGCCATGGTCTATAAGGACAAGCTCTGTGGCCCTGTGATTCATGTCTTCTGCCACCAACTGCAGGCTCAGCAGTGTTGAAGGATACAAAAGGAAGTGTGGTAATCTCTCTGCCCCTATGTGTCATTTTACAAAGGAGACATTAAACAAAACAGCCTTTTATATTTGGTGAATTATTTTGTGGGAGACAAGGGAAAGATGAGTGTGGGCTAGAAACATGGTTCCCTCAGTGATTGAACTTCAAGAGGGTTTTGAGGGAAAGATCAAATTTATAAAAAAGCTACTGAATTTGAACTTAATAGGAACAGTAATATAAATGGAGTGTTCCTTATTCAAAATGCTTAGGACTAAAAGTATTTGGATTTTTTATTTTAGATTTTACAATACTGCACTTAGTGGTTGAGCATTTCTAATATGAAAAAAAAATACATTGAGCATGAACTTTGAGCATCATGTTGTAATTTTTAGTAGTATTATCTAATATTTCAAACTTATATACTTAGTTTATTTAAACTTTCTGGTACTCAAAAATTTCAGATTTTGGATTTTTGGAGTAGGAATGCTCAAGCCACAACTGGTATTTTTTGAATAGTTATTATTTGCCATGTACTATGCTCTTTAATTTTATTCACATTTTATAAATAAATTAGACTAGCTATTATAGTAATAAACACCAACGTTTTAATAACTTAACACAATAGAAGTTAAATTATTTGCTTACACAAGGTTAAAAGCAAGAGTTCCTGTTTAGCAGGTGGCTCTATGACAAGGACTGATTGAGGGACACAGACTCCTTCCATCTGTGGCTCTGTTGTCTTCAACATGTGGCTTCCTCAGTTGAGTTGTTTGCCTATTTCCAGCCAGCAAAGGAGAAATAATATGAAGACCAGACCATACGCTAGAGCTTTGTAAGGGTGAGGCCAAGAGCAGGCACATACAACTTCCTGCCCATGGCCAGAACTCAGGCACATGGCCTCATCTACCTACCAGGGAGGCTGGAAATGCAGTCTAGCTGTGTGTCTGGGGAAGCCAGCAAAGAAATACAGACTCAGAAACATTAAGTAGCTTACCTAAAATCTCACACCAAATTTATAGTAAAGCTTGAACTTGAACCAAAGAGTTCATTTCCAAAACTCTCAATGTAATAGTCAAGAATTACCATTTACTGTGTATAAGCTATTTTTATAAATGATTTACATATATTGATAATTTGATCCTTGAAACAACCCTTTGAGGTAGGTACCATGATTATTTATGTTCTACAGATGAAGAAACTCTGGCATAGAGAGGTTAAGTAATTTGCCTATGATTACAAAGCTAAAGTGAGCTTAGCTTTATGGAGCCAAGGAATATGAGCCCACACAGTTAAGCTACAGAATGTAGGCTTTTAAGCACTCATTCTGCTAGTACCTAATATAAATGACCTTTATGTAAATCAATAATAAATATAATATTACCCAATTTTTCTTATTAGTACACATTCAAACTTTATATTTTAACTTACAGTATCTAAGGCCTACCTCTTTTTAGAAAGTGTTCCTTATTTATGCTTTTTTTTCTCACATTATTTTACTACTTTCCTATGGTGTTTTATTTCTCCATTTATCCAAATTTTGTATATTTTCTTTTTCTACAAATTCTATATACTTAACAACTCAGTCTTTATTATGTACCCACTATATAACAAGTCCTTACTTTTGAGGAATTTACAGTATAGTGGGGAAAGATTAAACAATGTACATAGATAATTATATGCACAATGATAAAAGTGATATAAACGTAGTACAGAAAAGAAGATGATTAAATCTATATGAAAGAGGAGTAGTTGGGAAAAATTTTTTTTAGAAAATGACTTTTGAGGAGGAATAGTTCAAAAGGAATACCAAGGTCAAAAGATGAATGTGCAGACAAAGCGTAAGGTAATATGTTATACCTTATATGTATATATGTAATAGCTGCTAGTTTGTCATCCAGCATGTTCAGTGCTGCAGGCAAAATGTGTTGCTAATACAGAAAACAAGGCAAGCAGTTGCAGAAAATGAGACTGGAGAAGTGGCCAGAGTTTAGACTATGGAGGTTTTATACACAAATAATCTGGGCTTCATCCTAGACTTTGTTGTTAAGCAGGAGATGGTAAAGTTATATCTGAAATTTTAGGTCTTTTGGCAGTAAAGCAGATGTTTTTTAAAGGAGGAAATAGTAGTGAAACTGACTAACAGGAGAACAGTGACAGAAAATATCTTAATCTTTTTAAAACTCAATATCTATGCCGAACTCCTGACATACAGGCATATTAAAAATTAAAATTGCTAAAAATAGCAGATTTCCTTCTGAAAGAAAATGATAAATTCCAATGCATTGCCAATGTAGTCTTCTATCTCCTTATTCCACTCTCTCTTCAGACTCACTTGCTGAATCTCCCCCACATGGCTTTGGAGACAGGGACTGTTTCTCTTTGGGGAGGAGCAGATGTGGAAGGACTAGTAGAGGGGTGCTGCTCACCATGACTGTGGTGTGATAACCAAAGGGTGTACATCTCAGTGTGTTTTGGGACTGGGAGGGATTCATTGGGATAATTGCATCATCAGGGAGTGGGTGTTAGATTACTTTCTTTCTGCCAGTCCTCTGGGTCTAGGTCAGTTTGCAACCCTCAGTCACTAAATGACCTCCTGTAGGATATCTCTTTCTTCTCATGATATTATTAAAACTTGTTAAAGGATTCTGTTACAAATTTTCCTCACAATTTGATATGTTTATATTTATTTTGTCAAATTAATGTCTTTTAACCAATTTTTCAATGGACTTAGAAATTAGTGAAGGTGTTATCTAGTATTTCACAGGAAAAAAAAAAAATAAGGGAAACAGAGTTAGAAATAGTATTTATTGCCAGAATGTCATCATCCCCATAAGGAACTAGAGTTAAGACAGGCTCTGAGCATATTCTCTGCCCTGCTATTCTGACCCACTTGCATCTCATTTTCTCCATGAGTCAGTTCTGTATCAGCCTGCACTTTTTTCCCTTAATTCCTACCACTCATTATTTACCATTTATATTTTTAAGTAAGTTGAGTTTGTGTTTTCTGTTACAAACAAGGTTTTTCTATGACTTACAGCAGAAGAGTTTTCTGTGACACACCTGTATGAAGGTATCTGAACCAATATGGAGATATTCTGTTAAAGGAGTAAAATGATACAGAATATAGAGAGAAAATTTCTTTTATTCAGAAACTAATTGAGTGGTATTTTTTTAAGAGGTCATTTTGTTTCTATGTTAACAGCCTAGTTGACCATGTTGGTCAAAGTTTATTTGGAGAAGCATCACAGTGGTAAAGGATTGGCTCAGGAACGAGCCTGGACTCAGACCCTAATTCTCCCAATTACTAACTGTGATCTTGGCTAAATTGCTTAATTTCATTTTAGGAACAACAATAGTACCTTTCTCATATGGTTTGTAGGGATTAAATGAGTTATAAATATGTATAGACCTGGAATAATGCCTCATATACACGAAGCTTTGTGTAAATATTCACCTGTGCAATTAATGGGACTTCCGGGCCAAGAAGTCAGGAGGGTCCTGCTAGTTTTCTGCCTGCTGTAAACTGTGCCCATGAAGGGGCATCTCTTTAGTATGTTGACATGACATCTCTGAAATATCATTGGAGATAGATTGAAAGGATTAACCCCACCAGCTGGACTTCTTTTAGCCACCTAGTCCTCATTTTCCCTCTAGTTGGTAGCTACTCCCTCACATTTTATCCTTTTAGGTTCACTTATTCCAAAGACTGATAGTGGACAGTTTCCTTCCTGCCTTGCTGCCATCCTGTAAAAATTGTTGAGAGGATTTTCCTAATAATACTTTACATGGAAAGAGGTACTAACAAATTGACAATAGTGTACTTGGACTATCCTGACTGTAGCCTTCTATCTTCTAGTTATTTTCTAAAAAGGAACCTGTTTGACAGAATGGAGATGATAGAACTATATGGTATGTCAGGAGCCTGAGAGTAAAGGATGGTTAGGAGCATTTAAGTAAGAACAGAAAAAGAAACTTGGTGGGAAGAGCAAGATGGCAGCTGAGTAACAGCTTCCTTATAACTGGGCACAGTGAGACTGGGGAGAGAAGACTCCAGGCATCTCTGGCTGGTGGGATCTGCCCAGAAACATCCCTTTGGGGACACAGGGAGTCAGCAAGAGACTTCTGGATCCCATGAGGAGGACAAAGGCAGTGGAGAACTGGCAAGTGGTTGCATGTGTTCATTCGGTCTAATCCTGCCAGCAGCTTTAAGTACAGCAGCAGTGAGATTGCAAACTGGAAAGGCCTTACCTATGAGCTATTTTGTTTTTTCTGGACTTGGCACTCAGTTGAACTACCTTGGGAGAATTTGGGCAAGAGTGTGGAGGACTTTAAGCCTTGTCTAGGGCCCCAGACTGAGCCACTAAGTCAGATGGAGCTAATAGTGTTCAGCTGTGGGCCGCATGAAACCATTGTGGGAGAACTGCCCTGGCAAACTCCACCCTCAGAGTCACAGAGCAAGGATCAGGTGGGAGACCTTGGGTGAGTAATCTAGTGACTGAGCAGCCTAAAGGCAGGGACTGAGATGAGACCCTTACAGCCTTGGCCTTCAGAGGCATAGAGTGAGAGTGGCTTTGGTACACTGGGTAAGTGGACACCCACTTCAGGAGTGATCCCAGTGACAAGTGCGTTCCAGGGAAAGCTTCTGCTTAGCCAAGGTTATCAGTTTAGAGAGCCTTTTAAGTGGGCTGAGGGAGAGATTTAGGCTCTCCACCTTGCAGAGTTTAAGAAATCAGCAGAGGTCTCCAGTCTCCATCTCATATAGCCATATCAGCATTGTGATTAACTTCTCATACCCCAGAAGATCACCTGTTGCCCAGACAGTATGCAACAAGATATATATATTGCTTTGTTTTTTGTTTTTTTTTCTTGTTTTAATTTCAACATTTTCCCTCTAGATTTTTCTTTTTGTTTCTTTTCTTTCTTCATTTTTCTAGTTTTAATTTTCCATTGTTGCCTTCCTTAACAATTAGAACTTCATTTTTGCTAGTGTTTCTATCCCTATTTGGTTTTCCCCCCAATTTTGTACCTTAAAGTTTTCTGCTTACTTGTTTTGGTTTGATTTATGGCATTTTTGACTTTCCTCTCTACTTGGTGGAAGTGGGGTACTGTGTCCAAACAGGCTAGCAAAGAGCTATTAACCTCAAAGGAACCAGCCAAACAGCACTCCCAGAAGTTGGGGGCTTTTAAGGTTGGGTCAAAGTGCCCTTCTGTACACCTATATTGTTCCTATCTCCCTCTTTCTGTGCCTCTCTTCTTTTTGTCAATATTCCTTTTTACTCACCCCCTCTCCTTTCCCTTTTTTCTTTTCTTTTTTTTTTAAATTTTTCTTCTTTCCCTTCTTCCTCTTCAATCTTCTCATCCTTCTGGTCGGGTATCAAAAGGACTCATCAATACCCTAGTCCAGATGCATGGTAACTTAAAGAACAAGAGGAAGTGAAAGGAAAATTAGTGCAAGGAAACAGATAAGAAAACACTCATGAGGAAGAATCAGCAGAAAAATTCTGGCAACATGAAAAACCAGTCCAGAGCAACCCTTCCCCCCAAGGGACTGTGAGCAGCTACTGAAGAGCATTCCACCAACATAAAGAAATGTTAGAAATGACAGAAAAGGAATTTGGAATACAGATTATGAAAACAATGAAGGAAATGATGGAAACAAGGAAACTGCTGATAAAGTGGAAAATAATCAAATGGAAATCCAAAAACAAAATCAAATAAGAGATAAATGATATGAAGAATATAGAAAGGATGTACCAGAGCTGAAGGAACTGAAGCACTCAATTAGGGAACTTAAAGATGCAATAGAAAGTATCAACAACAGATTAGACCAGGGGTCCTCAAACTTTTTAAACAGGGGTCCAGTTCACCATCCCTCAGACAGTTGGAGGGACAGACTGCAGGCCCCAGAACAAGTCGGATGCTAAGCAGGACAGGCAGTGGCAGCAAAAACACCCTGCATGATGGATAAATGTCCTAGGCGGGCTGCCTATGGCCTGCGGGTCGTAGTTTGAGGACTCCTAGATTAGACCATGCAGAAGAAAGAATCTCAGGATTAGAGGACAAAGCTCTTGAGATAACCCAGATAGTTAAAGAGGCAGACAAGAAGAGAGAGAAAACAGAACATTCACTGACAGAATTATGGGACTTTACGAAGTGTTCAAACATACAAGTTATCAGTATCCCAGAAGGGGAAGAAGAATGCCCCAGGGGAATGGAAGCCATACTAGAGAATATTATAAATGAAAACTTCCCAAATATCACCAAAGATTCTGACACACTCCTTTCAGAGGAATATCGGACCCCAGGTCACCTCAACTCTAACCGAGCTTCTCTAAGACACATTGTGATGAACCTGTATAAGGTCAAGAAGAAAGAAAAGATCCTGCAAGCTGCCAGGAGTAAGTGCCAGTTGATCTACAGAGGCAAATCCATCAGGGTGACTGCAGACATCTCAAATGAAACTTTTCAAGCAAGGACAATGGTTATCTACCTTTAATCTACTTAAACAGAACAATTTCCAACCTAGAATTCTATATCCTGCTAAACTAAGCTTTAAAATTGCAGAGAAATAAAATACTTTAATGATATAAAAAACACTGAGGAAATTCCCCACAACAAGACCAGCTGTACAGGAAATACTTCAACCTGTTGTACACACTGACAATCGCAATGGATCAGCAGAAAAGTAAGAACTCAGAAATTAAAGGACAGAACCTAACTTCCACAATGATGCAAAAGATAAAACTAAGCACTGAACTCTCACAAAATAACATGAATAGAACACTACCACACTTATCAATTATCTCAATAAATGTTAGTGACTGGAATTCCTCACTGAAGAGGCATAGATTGGCTGACTGGATTAAAAAACACAAGCCATCCATTTGCTCTGTGAAGGAAATACACCTAGCTTCAAAAGACAAAACTCTGAGTTAAAGGTTTTGAAGACAATTTTTTAGGCAAATGGAATTCAGAAGAAAAGAGGAGTTGCAATCTTATTTTCAGATACATGTGGATTTAAAGCAACTAAAGTTAAAAAAGACAAAGATGGACACTTTATATTGGTCAAGGGAAAAATGCAACAAGACGTTTCAATTCTTTTTTTAATTTATTTTTCTGACTCGGTGCCTGTGGTTCAAGTGGCTAAGGTGCCAGCCATGTACACCCAAGGTGGTGGGTTCAAATCCAGCCAGGGCCTGCCAAACAACAATGACGG
The DNA here is from genome assembly GCA_963574575.1 of Galagoides demidoff. Lineage (NCBI taxonomy): Eukaryota > Metazoa > Chordata > Mammalia > Primates > Galagidae > Galagoides > Galagoides demidoff. Next base: position 10,486 of record CAUYQV010169261.1, read on the forward strand.
CTGCAACCAAAAATAACCAGGCGTTGTGGCAGGCGCCTGTCATCCCAGCTACTTGGGAGGCTGAGGCAGGAGACTTGCTTGAGCCCAGGAGTTGGAGGTTGCTGTGAGCTGTGATGCCACAGCACTCTACCCAGGGGGATAGCTTGAGGCTCTGTCTCAAAAAAAAAAAATTATTTTTCTTATACA
>CAUYQV010169265.1:0-14953 GCA_963574575.1 Galagoides demidoff
CCAATTCATAATTGCTAGGTCATGGAAGAAGCCTAAATGCCCATCGACCCACGAATGGATCAATAAATTGTGGTATATGTACACCATGGAATACTATGCAGGCCTAAAGAAAGATAGAGACTTTACCTTCTTCATGTTTACATGGATGGATTTAGAAAATGTTCTTCTCAGTAAAGTATCTCAAGAATGGAAGAAAAAGTATCCAATGTACGTAGCCCTATTTTGAAACTAATTCATAGCTTTTATAGGAATGTCATAATCTAATTATAGCCTTAGAATATGGGATGGGGTGGGAGAGGGGAGGCGAGAGGGGTGGATGGGAGGAGGGAGGGTGATTGGTGGGGTCACCTATATGGTTTATCTTATGAGGGTACAAGTGAATCTTTCTAAAAGCAGAGTATGAAAGTCTTAACTTAATGACTAAGAGAATGACATGAAGGTTATGTTAACCAGTTTGATGAGAGCATTTCAAAATGTATATGAAAACAGCACACTGTACCCTATGATTGCATTAATGTACATAGTTATGCTGTAAGAAATTTTTTTTAAAAAGCTGAAAGGAAAAAAAAATATGGCTTTGAGTCTAGATAGTAGGTCGTGGCCAAGCAGGGAAGTGGGGCATTTAGAAATTATTAGGAAAGAAGGAGGGTGTGTCTGGTGTTCTAATCGGCAGATTAAAGGTGGAGTTTTCAGTGGATCAGAGGGTATTCTATTGACCCCAACCATAGAAATGGAAGAATAGTAGCCTTAAAAGAATGTTACCTCTGTGTCCAGGAGGAAGGAAATTCTCTTACTGGCAACCAGAAGACAAACCCGGGACTCTGAGAGTGAGATGATAACAATAGGGTCCTGGGAGCCCTGGCAGTCTTCAGTTGCTAGTCCCAGGAGTTCAGGTGGCTAGAATCCTGGTTTGGTCACTATCTTGGAAGAAATGGCTCCAGGCCCTGCAGCCTGGGGACACTTGTCCCTCCAGTGATCTTGGACACCACAGACAAGACAGGGTCTGAGTGGAGCTCAAGGATTAGGGCAGTGGCGAGCCCAGTGTCTCTGTTTACCACACTTGTGGCAAGGATCTGGAGGCTCTGATGACAACACCTGTAGAGGCTTTCTCTGTCCCTGAAGGGCAGAGGCCAGCACCTGGTACCTTGCCTGCTTATTCTTGGCAGAAACTTATTCTTCAAGTTTCTGAAGCTTTTTTTCTTATATCTGAGGCTGATTGAGACATAAAGTGGGTGTTTAGGTACAGCTTTCCAGCCTCAGATTCAGGGTCAAGGTTGGAATATTTTAAGAAAATTTCAGGTGGCTCGGCGCCTGTGGCTCAATCGGCTAAGGTGCCAGCCACGTACACCTAAGGTGGCGGTTTCGAATCCCCAGCCCAGGCCCACCAAACAACAATGATGGCTGCAACCAAAAAATGGCTGAGTGTTGTGGCAGGCGCCTGTGGTCCCAGCTACTTGGGAGGCTGAGGCAGGAGACTCACCTGAGCCCAGGAATTGGAGGTTGCTATGAGCTGTGATGCCATGGCACTCTACCCAGGGAGATAGCTTGAGGCTCCGTCTCAAAAAGAAAAAAGAAAAGAAAAGAAAATTTCAGGTAAGGTATCGGAGAAGTCTATGACTGTAGCCCAGATATGGGTGTGGTATGGTGGGGCCACAGGAGTGGTGGTGGAAGACAGCAGTACATTAAATGTCCTGCCACAAGAGGTCATAAGACTGGGCTAAATATTGGAGTTTTTGTAAATTGGGAGGGTCGTGTGAAAAAGACCCAAGGCATTTTTCCATTTGGGATAGATCTCCTAGGTTAAAGGGGACATGGGCCCTGATAATGCCCTCATGCTACTTCATGTAAGGGTAAAATAGCTTCTGGAGACTGTCCCTGAGAGTGGGTGTGTGGAAGAGAAAAGGAGTCAGGCAGAGACAGAGGACAAAGGGGATCAGGTAGAGAGGTGGGGGGGACAGAGTGGTCAGTGGGGTCAAAGTCTGAGTCAGAGATGGAAGGTTGAGGCAGGGGTTGTTCATTGAAATTTTGAAGGCTCGGCACCTGTGGCTCAATGGGCTAAGGCACCAGCCACGTACACCTAAGGTGGCGGGTTCAAATCCCCAGCCTGGGCCCGCCAAACAACAATGATGGCTGCAACCACAAAATGGCCAGGCATTGTGGCAGGCGCCTGTGGTCCCAGCTACTTGGGAGGCGGAGACAGGAGACTCACTTGAGCCCAGGAGTTGGAGGTTGCTATGAGCTGTGATGGCATGGCACTCTACCCAGGGGGATAGCTTGAGGCTCCGTCTCAGAAAAAAAAAAAAAGAAATTTTGAAAGGTGGTTCAGGTCTGGCAGAGCAAAGGATAAGCCTAAATAAAGGAAGAAGAAAGCTTGCGGATAAGGGAAAAGAAAACTTGAAGACGGGACCCCAGACTACTTGCCATTGCTGATAATTGATAGAATCAGATTACTGACCCGCCCAGGTAGAATTAGCCTGCCCAGGAAAATGGAGTGTATGTCCCTCCCAGGAAATAGTGAATGGACAAATCCCTGCATCTCTGGCCCTTTAAAATCCTCATCCGACATAGCTCATGTGTGGATGTTTTCCCAGTCAGAAATTTCACTCCATCTGCACCCAGGTGGAATAAAAGTCACTTGGATCACACAGAACAAGGACTCCATTTTCCTGTCCTCTCCCCCTCAGAATAATCTTTCATGTTTGGTTCCAGAACCTCTCAGTTATAAAATTTTTAAGATTTTCGAGAATGTTCAAATTGAAAATGTCAATTTTAGGCTATTGGTTTCCATTGTCTAATTTACACTGGGGCCAGGCAGTGCTGTCAAGGTGGTTTGATGTCTCCTTTTAAACCCAGGCTCCCCAGGTTTTTGAGGAGATTTCACAGTGACAGGTTTGGGGAGGGAACTGAATAGCAACTGAGTCACCTGTGGAGCTGAGAGGACAAAGTCCAGAGAATCCCAGCCCTGTCCCTCAGGCATCCCTGAGGGAAGATGTTGGGCTTATTGGGACACTGATTCCAGATCCCCAGGGGAAATCTCAACCTAGCGCTAGGATTTTCAGAGGAGCAAATGAACAGAGGAGGAACAGGAGTTCCCAGAGGATGAGTCCCTTTCTCCAACTTACCGAATCCTAAGGAATTAGTGTGTGATGCTGGTCAGAAGGAAAGCTACTGCAAGAGTCTGGTGTAGTCCCTGGACTGGTCTCATTGCCTCCTTTCCCAGCCCATCCGTGCACCAGACAGATAAGGGGTTCTGGCACAGAAATGGGGTGAGAGTCTACAAGAAAGGAAAGTAAGCCAGTCTGGAGGTAGGGAAACTTAATAGAGGGAAAAGGAGAATGGAGACTCACCAAGTGTGTCAGCTCAGCAGATTTTATTTTCTGTCACCATGAAGACACATCTCCCAAGAACTGGTCTGGGATATTCTAGAACAAGCATTCAGACCACCCACTGACAGGAGTTTCATTTTCCTTTCCTTGAACATCCAGAAGGAACAAGTTCTGGATTCAGCAAAACTGAGTTTAAGTCCAAGTTTTGCCACTAACTGGCTGTGTGACCAGGCAGGTCACTCGCCCTCTGAGGCCCATATCCCCTTTAATAAAATGGGCATGTGGAATTATACCTCCCAGGTTGTTGGTTCCTCAAAAACAAACTATATATGAGCACCTGCATTGCACCAGACACTAGCACCTGGGACCCAGGACAAGCAAGACAGATGAGGTCTCTGCCACTATGGTGCCTATGTCTGATGGGGGAAGCCAAAAAGGTAAGAAGACCAACTCAGATGGTGGCAGTAATTAAAGAATTGACCAGACTAACATAAGGCAGGCAGTGACTAAGAAGGTTGTTCTGTACACAGTGACCATGGAGATATTCCCCAAGAGGTGAGCTTTGAGCAGAATCCTAAGAGACATGGAGGAGTGGGCCAGGGATAAAGACCATCCCCTTGAAGCCATACCAGGAGCTTAAAACCCAGATCAGATGATATAATCAAATAACCTAAAAACTATCTCTTTTTGCTTCCATCCTCAATCATGCTGAGATAAACAGAGACATGGGGAAATTTCACTCAGGGTCCATGGAGGAAGAAGGCACCAGCTGGGCTGCAAGCCCACAGTGCTAATGAAATCTGGCTAAATACTCAAGCTGAAAGCCATTACCCTACTTCCTTCATGCTGTACAGATCATGAAGCATAACTAGACCCTGAAGGCATGTCTAGGGTCAGATCTGCTGCCAGGGATGCCAACATCTTGGCAGAGGTACCAGGGGTGAGGAAAAATGGCCCAAGGAAAGCTTCAAAAAGTCCAGAGGACCCATGATAGTTGGTATCCACCTACCCTGGGTGGGATTCCTTGGGTGATGACAGTTATGAGTAGTTGGCCCCACCACCCTCACCAGACCCAGACCCAGTAAGAGAGGACTTAGGGCAAGGTCCACAGAGACCATCCCTGCCAAGGGGGAAAGGGTGTTTCTCATCCAAAACCAAAGGAGGGAAACCCCAAGAACATCACTCAGAAGGACCAGAGGAGGCTGTAGGGGCAGAGACAGAAGTTTCCTCCTCATTTGGGCATCTGCATAGCCAGTAGGTAAAGGGACCACCCAGGGCAAAGTGAACACCCCACTGCAGGGATATGCAGACCCAGCACTGACCCACTGTGGGCAATGAGCAGCTACAGGAGTCTGTGGGCACCTGTTACAGCCTCTCTACTCAAGTTGGGAGGTGGTACTTTACTCAAAGGAGGCATCCAAGGGTGAACAGAGGGGACAGGGGATTGCTATCTGTCCTCTGCCTTCCTGGAAAAGCTACAGATTCTCAGTCTGGGTTCAGGAACAGCTTCTCCCTGAACCCCTGGCCTGATGATGGTGAGAGCTCTCAGCTGATGCTACCCCCAGAGTGCTGCACCCTGCCTCATAATGTCTCTGGACACTGCCCATACCATTGAAAGTAGCCCCTTCCGTCAGCCCCCTTTGAGCTCCCTTCCAGAACCCAACTACTACATTCCCCAAAGAGATGAGACTCCCAAACAAATCAATTATGTGAGTGTTGATATTACCATAGCCATAGAAAAATTTGAAAAATTACATCCAACAGTTGGAATTGGAAGAGGGAGTGGAAGAAATAATCTTTCTTTTCAATGTCTACACTTGCCAATCAATTGTTTCCTTTTTATATAAATCCTATATAGCCCTTTAGTTATAATTACTAATCTAGTATATGTTACATGATATACTAATGTTTATAAATTACATTTTAAAGAAAGCAACTGTCGAGAGCCACACCCAGAATTTAGTAGGACTCAATATGTAAAACTTATGCTAATCTTGACAAATTCAAAAAAATAGAAATTATCCCCTGTATCTTCTCAGGCCATCAGGGAATAAAAGTTGAATTTGACAGCAACAGAAATCTTCATACTCAAGTCCTGGAAACTTGAATGATAGCTGAGTTATAGATGAGATTAAGATGGAGATCATTACATTTCTGGAACAAAATGATAATGAAGCCACAAACTAGCAAAACCTGTGGGTTGCTGCGAAGGCATTTCTTAGAGGAAAATTTATAGTATTAGATGCCTTCATCAAGAAAAAGAAACAGAGCAAGTCAGCAACCTAATGTGCCATGTCAAGGAACTAGAAAAGGAAGAAGAATCCAATCCCAAACCCAGGAGAAGAAAAGAAATAAGCAAAATTAGAGCAGAATTAAATGAAATTGAAACAAAAGAATTATTTGTAAGATCAGCAAAACAAAAAGTTGGTTCTTTGAAAAGATTAATAAAATTGATAAACTCTTGGCTAGACTAACCAGAAACAAAAAAAAAAAGGTCTTAATAACTTCAATCAGAAATGATAAAGGAGAAATAACAACAGATGCCACAGAAATACAGAAGATTCTCAACAATTACTACAAAAACCTCTATTCCCAGAAATATGAAAATGTAGAGGAAATGGACCAATACCTAGAAGCACCCTACCTTCCAAAACTCAGACAGAAAGAATTAGAATTATTGAATAGACCAATATCAAGCACTGAAATAGCATCAGCATTATAAAATCTGCATAAAGTCCTAGACCAGAATTCTATCAAATATTCAAAGAGGAACTAGTTCTATAATGCATAGTCTATTTCAAAATATAGAGAAGAAAGGAATCCTCCCCAACACATTCTGTGAATCAAATATTACCCAGATCCCTAAACCATGAAAGGACTCCACCAAAAAAGAAAGTTATAGACCAATATAATTTATGAATATCAATGAAAATACATTCAATAAGCTATTAGCAAGCAGAATATATCAAAAAAATTATACACCATGATCAAGTGGGTTTTATCCCAGAGACACACAGTTCTTTCAATATACATAAATCCATAAATATAATTCACCACATAAATAGAATCAAAAATGAAGACCCTGTGATTCTTTCAACTGATGCAGAAAAGGCTTTCATAATATCCAGCATCCTTGCATGATAAAAACACTCAAGAAAATAGGCTTAGGTGGAACATTTCTTAAATTGATAGAGGCCATCTACAGCAAACCCATAGCTGATATCATATTGAACAGAGTAAAACTGAAAGCATTTCCACTCAAATCTGGAACTAGACAAGGATGCCCACTGTCACCACTGCTGTTCAACATTGTGTTGGAAGTTGTTGCCATCGCAATCAGGCAAGAGAAGGAAATCAAAGGTATTCAAATAGGAACAGAGGAGGTCAAACTCTCACTCTTTGCAGATGACATGATCTTATATCTGGAAAATTCCGGAGTCTCAACTACAAAGCTCTTAGAAGAGATCAGTGAATATAGCAGCATCTCAGGATACAAAATCAATACCCACAAATCAGTAGTTTTCATATATGCCAACAATAGTCAAGCCAAGAATAAAATCAAAGACTCTGTTCCTTTTACAGTAGTGTCAAAGAAGATCTAACAGAGGACATGAAAGATCTCTATAAAGAGAACTATGAAACCTTGAGAAAGGAAATAACAGAAGTTGTCAACAAATGGAAGAACACATCATGCTTGTGGCTGGAAAGAATCAATGTTGTTAAAATGTCCATACTACCCAAAGCAATCTGTAGATTTAATGCAATCCTCATCAACACACTAATGTCATACTTTAAAGAACTTGAGAAAAATATGACTTTGATTCATACGGAAACAGAAAAAACCTTGAATAGCAAATACAGTTCTTAGAAATAAAAACAAATCTGTAGGCATCATGTTGCCAAATTTCAGGTTACACTACAAGTCTATAGTGATCAAAACAGCATGGTATTGGCACAAAAATAGAGATATAGATCTATGGAATAGAATAGAGAATCTAGTGATGAATCCAGTCACTTATCATCATTCAATCTTTGATAAGCCTAACAAAAACATGCACTAGGAAAAAGAATCCTTATTTAACAAATAGTGCTGGGAGAACTGGTTATCCACATGTAGACTGAAACTGGACCCACATCTCTCACCACTGAAAAAAAAATTGATTTTCGCTGGATAAAAGATTTAAATTTTAAATCAATTTTGTTGTTTGACATGAAAAAACAAAAATTCTAGAAAACAGTGTGGGGGAAAATGCTTGAAGATATTGGCCTGGAAAAAAATTTTTATGAGGGAGACAATCCTGGCAATTACAGCAACACCAAAAATAAATAACGAGGATTTGATCAAGCTAAAAAGCTTTTGCACAGCTAAGGATACCACAAACAAAGCAAACTGACAGTCTTCAGAGTGGGACAATATTTTTGCATGTTATGAATCTGACAAGGGCTTGATAACTAGAATCTACAGAAAACTCAAATTAAACAATGAGAAAAGTACAAACAACTCCCTCTATAAGTTGGGCAAGAGAGTTGAACAGAAACTTCTCTGAAGATGACAGATGAATGACCAAGAAACACGTGAAAAAATGCTCATCATCTTTAATCATCAGAGAATTGCAAATTAAAACCATTCTGATATATCACCTAATCCCAATGAGATTAACCCACTCCACAAAGTCCCAAAACTTCAGATGCTGGCATGGATGTACAGAGAAGGGAACACTTCTACCCTGATGGTAGGATTGCAAACTAATAGAACATTTTTTGAAAAAAGTATGGAGAATCCTCACAGAACTAAAAGTTGACTTTCCATTTGATCCTGTAATCCCAGATATCTACCCAGAAGAACAGAAATTATTTTACCACAAAGACTTTGCACTAGAATGTTTATGGAGGCTTAATACATAATTGCCAAGTTGTGGAAGTAGCCAAAATGCCCATCAACCCATGGATGAATCAATAAATTGTGATATTTGTATACTATGGAATACTATTTAGCCATTAAAAAAATGGAGACTTTACATCCTTTACATTTATCTGGATGAGTTGAAACACATTCTTCTTAGTAAAGTATTGCAAGAATGGAAAAATAAATATTCAATGTACTCAATACTAATATGAAACCAACATATAAACAATTACATCCTCATATGAATAATAAAACACAAATATGGTCTAATACTATAAATATTTTATTTTTATATATATATATATATATATATTTTTTTTTTTTTTAGCTAGAGTCTTGCTCTGTCACCTAGGCTAGAGTGCCATGTCCTCACTCTGGCTCACATCACCCCCATATTCCTGAACTCAACAAATCTTCCTGCCTCAGCCTCCCAAGTAGCTGGGACTATAGGTGTGTACCATCTCACCCAACTAATTTTTGTATTTTTAGTAGAGATGGCATCCTCACTCTTGCTCAGGCTGGTCTCGAACTGAGTTTAAGGGATCCTCCCACCTTGGCCTCCCAGAGTGATAGGATTATAGGTGTGAGCCTAGTCACATTTAGTCAAATGATAAATATTTTTAAACTTTGCCTTTCTCATACTGGTCACATGCATTTGTGACCAGTATGAGAAATTTTGGCAATAGCTTCACATTTTCTGTACACACAATTATGCCATCTGTGAAGAATGACAGTATTTCTCCCTTTACAAAGTTTCTTTTTCTTGTATTATTGCACTTTCTAGTATATTTTTAACAGAAGTGGTCATAACAAACACCTTTCTCTCCTATATGCTATAGCCTTCTATATGGTCAAGAAATACGCTATCAGTAGCTCACCATTAAATATACTGTTTGCTGAACACTTTTTATATTTTTTCACTTAACGCATTATGTTAGTTTTCTGATTTGCTTTATTAAGGTGGTAAATTTCATTGGCCAGTTTCTAAGTGATAAAAATCTTTAAAATAAGCTGCACTTAGTCATGATATATGAACCTTTTAGTATTTTATTTGATAATATTTTGTTTGGTATTTTTCCCTCCTGTCCATAAGACATAGTGCTTTGTGATTTTCCTTTCTTAGTATGCCCTTGTCTGGTTTTGGTGTCAAAGGTACTCTAGCTGCATCAAATAAGCTAGGAACTGTTCTCTCTTTGCTTATGATCTGAAGGCGTTTGCAAAAATGCGTCTTACTTCTTCCTTAAATGTTTCAAAGACCTTACTAGTCAATCCATCTGAGCCTGGAGTTTTTATCTGCCAGTTTTTTCTAAGAACGTTTTTAATAATAGACCCAATGTCTTCAATAGATTTCTGACTATTTTTTCCATATCCTCTTGTAATAGGTTTTTAAATTTCTTTCATGGATATCTACTTGAATGCCTTCTTGTCTGATATATAGACAATGTATAGACACGTGGTTATGATCCAGAAGGGAGATAACATTGTTTAGATATAAAACAGATATTTGGCTTCACGTGTTAAATGATATCCATGAGATCTTATTATAAAGGCATAACAAAAATGAAAATTACTGGCTCCTCCCCACTGGCCGGGCAGCAGCCGGAGACTGCCAGAGCTGCGCTTCCCAGATGGAGTTCCCCTTGCCCGGCTACCCCCCAAATACCCGCCTTGGGAGACTTCCAGAGCTGCACGCCCCAGCCCGGAGCTCCCCTTACCCGCTTCCCCTTCCCCCACCTCCCCGGCCCTGGGCAGGGCAGCCGGTGACTGCCAGAACCGCACTCCCCTGCCTACCGGCTGCCCAGCCCAGCAGTGGCAGACACTGCTAGAGCCACACTTCCCGTCCACAGCCTGACACTGCTAGATCCACATTTCCTAGGCTGTGTTTCCCACACGTGGCCCCGGTGCCCTCCCAGCCTCTATGCCCTGCTTGACCAGACTCCAGCCGAGCCTCTCCTTGCTGAAGTCACCGGGTGCCAGGGACTGCCAGAACTGTGTGCAGCCTCTCCAGCCCTGCTGCTGGATCTATGTACCTGTGCTCCTGGAGCTGCTCCTACAGCCAGAACCCCCTCGCTGTGGCAGTCACCTTGGGAGCTGCACAGGAGCTTCCCACAAAGAGCCAGAAACAATAGAGTGAACCCACTGGCGTCTTAATTTGGAGAGACACCTCCCCAACTCTGAGGACTCCCAGAGGAAACCAGAACTCACTCTATAGGGATTCCGGTGCTGCAGAGCAACAGGGACAAAGGTGCAGTGGCTGAGGGAGAAAATCATTTGCTGACTTGTTACCCTTGTTTAATCCTGAATTAAACTGAGTCCAAGTGGAACACTCACCAGTGGTTACTGAGTACCTAAAGCTGGCAGGCCTCAGCTCCCCCAGCTAGCTGGTAGCAGAGGGTAGTGGCCAGGCCACAGGGGCATTGACCTTCCTTTGAGTCTGTCAAGCACAAACCCCCAGTACATCTGCTTATTGGAGCGAGTAGGACCTCAGCCCTGTTGGGTCACCAGTGTCTAGGTGTGAAAGAGGAGCAAGGTGGAAAAACAGACTCAGACCCCTGGCCCAACTCTGCTAGTGAGTGGGCCTCACTAACACCACAGAGCATCGGACTGAGCCAAATTTGAGCACCTAGTAGACCTCTGCCTTCTAGATGCTGGAGACCTTTAAAACTCTCCCACTTGAGAGTTCATACTGACTGGGTCCTTTGGTTTGGAACTCCTAACCTGAGCCAATCTCCCAAGGCCCCTTGGGTGATACCTTGGTTGTGTAGTAACAGGAAGAGTTGTTTTTCCTTTTCCAACAGATGTCCACAGCGGGTGGGCTGTCTTAATTGCTTGTACCCCTCCACAGCTAAGAACTCACCAGAGTCACTGACCCACTAGGATTGGTCAAGAACCAGCTGATCACAAGACAGAGCCACCTAACACCACCACATCAAGCTGGTTTCCTCAGCCTCAGACTGTAATACTATGCAGGTCCTTTGCAAAGCTATAGGGAAAAAACTGCAGCCATCAGTCCCAACCCCTTGACAAAAGGCTGGTTAACCACAACCCTAGGATCTCCCAATCCAATTTCACCTTACTTGCCCATCTAGCCAATGGTGAAAAACAATCATGGGGAGGAATCAGCAGGAAAACTCTGGCAACATGAATAATCAGAGTAGATCAACTCCCCCAAGGAATGATATGGTAGATACAGCACAAGATCCTACACATGAACAAATGGCTGAGATGTCAGAAATCGAGTTCAGAATCTGGATAGAAAATAAGATCAACAGAATGGAGGAAAGGAGGGAATTAGAATTTCAAGGTATTATTCAAAAGATGTCTCAAGATTTTAACAATTTCAAAGACAAAATCACCACAGATTTTGACTCATCGAGGCAAGAACTTGCAGCCCTCAAAGAACTGAGAAATACAGTAGAATCCTTCAGTAGCAGAATGGAGCCGGCAGAGGAAAGGATCTCTGACATTGAAGACAAAGCTTTTGAATGCTCCCAAATGCTCAATGAGGAAAAAAAGTGGAGAATAAAAACGGATCGTTCTCTCAGAGAGCTCTGCGATAATTCAAAGAGATCTAATATTCACCTTATTGGAATACCTGAAGGTGATTAGGTCACTGTGAAGGATACAGAAGATTTACTTCATGAAATAATCAAAGAGAATTTTCCAGACATGCCAAAAGATCCCAAAATCCAGATAGCAGACAGTTTCAGAACACTGGCATGACTCAAACCAAATAAAAATTCTCATAGACACATTATAATTAGCTTCACCAAAGCTAATATGAAGGAGAAAATGCTGCAATCTGCCAGATGTAAGAAAATCATAATTTACAAGGGGAAGAACATTAGAATGACTACTGAAACCTTTCAAGCTAGAAGATGGTGGTCATCAACCTTTAATATCCTTATACAAAATAACTTTCAATCCAGGATCCTGTATCCAGCTAAACTAAGTTTCATCTATGATGGAGAAATTAAATATTTTAATGACATTCACATGTTGAAGAAATTTGCCATAACTAAACGAGGTCTCCAGGATATCCTCAGACCTATCTTACAAAATGAACAACACGATCCTCCACCACCAAAGTAATCTCATTCAGAAACTTGTGATCAAATTCCAAATTCAACAGTGGCGAAAGGATTAAAAACGTCTGCTGGACTTGCAAAAAACTTGATACCCAAAATACTATCTGACTTATCAATACTCTCAATTAATGGGAATGTCTTAAATTGTCCTCTAAAGAGGCACAGGTTGGCTGACTGGATACAAAAACTCAAAAACTCAGGCCAGACATCTGCTGCATTCAAGAATCTCACCTTACCCTAAAAGGTAAATTTAGACTCAGGGTGAAGGGATGGTCATCTATAATCCAGGCAAATGGAAATCAGAAAAAAGCAGGTGCTGCAATTTTATTCGCAGATACAATAGGCTTTAAACCAACCAATGTAAGGAAGGATAAGAATGGCCATTTCTTATTTGTTAAGGGCAACACTCAACATGATAAGATTTCAATTGTCAACATTCACGCACCCAACCAGAATGCACCTCAATTTATAAGACAGACTCTAACATACATGAGTAACTTGATCTCCTCCAGTACCATAATCATCAGAGATTTTGATACTCCTTTGGCAGTGTTGGATAGAGCCTCCAATAAGAAGCTAAGCAAAGAAATTTTAGATTTAAACCTAACCATTGAACATTTGCATCTAACAGACATCTACAGAACATTTCATCTTAACAAAACTGAATAAACATTCTTCTCATCAGCCCACAGATCATCCTCCAAAACTGATCACACCTTAGGTCACAAATCTAACCTCAGTAATTTTAAAAGAATAGAAATCATTCCTTGTATTTTCTTGGACTATCATGGAATAAAAGTTGAACTCAGTAACAACAGGAATCTGCATACACATACAAAAACATGGAAACTAAATAACCTTATGTTGAATGATAGCTGGGTCAGAGACGAGATTAAAAAGGAAGTTACCAAATTTTTGGAACAAAACGATAATGAAGACATGAACTATCAGAACCTCTGAGATACCACAAAGACAGTCCTTCCTCAAGAGAACGGAAAGAGAGGAAGTCAATAACTTAATAGGACATCTCAAGCAATTGGAAAAGGAAGAACATTCCAACCCAAAACCCAGCAGAAGAATGAAATAACTAAAATTAGAGTAGAACTAAATGAAACTGAAAACAAAAGAATCATACAACAGATCAACCAATCAAAGAGTTGGTTTTTTGAAAAGGTTAATAAAATAGATAAACCTTTGGCTAACCTAACCAGAAGTAGAAAAGTAAAATCCCTAATTTCATCAATCAGAAATGATAAAGACCAAATAACAACAGACTCCTCAGAAATTCAACAAATCCTTAATGAATACGACACAAAACTATTCTCAGAAGAATGAAAATCTGAAGGAAATTGATCAATACTTGGAAACATGTCACCCTCCCAGACTTAGTCAGAAAGAAGTGGAAATGTTGAACAAGCCTATAACAAGTTTCAATATGGCATCAACTATAAGAAATATCCCCAAAAAGAAAAGCCTGGGACCAGATGGCTTCACATCAGAATTCTACCAAACCTTTAAAGAGGAACTAATACCTATACTACTTAACCTTTTCCAAAACATAGAAAAAGAAAGAATACTTCCCAACACATTCTATGAAGCAAATATCACTCTGATACCCAAACCAGGAAAAGACCCAACAAGAAAAGAAAATCATAGACCAATATCACTAATGAACATTGATGCAAAAATATTCAATAATATCCTAGCAAACAGAATCCAACAACATATCAAACAAATTATACATCACGGCAAGGTGGGTTTCATCCTAGAGTCCCAAGGATGGTTCAATATACATAAATCCATAAATATAATACATCACATAAACAAATTAAAAAACAAAAACCATATGACTCTCTCAATTGATGCAGAAAAAGCTTTCGACAATATCCAGCATCTTTCTTGATCAGTACATTTAAGAAAATATGTATATAAGGAACATTCCTTAAACCAATAGAGGCCATCTACAACAAACCCACAGCCAATATCATATTGAATGGAGTAAAATTGAAATCATTTCCACTCAGATCAGGAACCAGGCAAGGATGCCCACTGTCTCCACTGCTTTTTAACATTGTAATGGAAGTCTTAGCTATTGCAATCAGGCAAGAGAAGGCAATCAAGGGGATCCAAATAGGACCAGAGGAGATCAAACTGTCACTCTTCACAGATGATATGATTATATATCTGGAAAATCCCAGGGAATCAGCTAGAAAACTCTTTGAAGTGATCAAAGAATACAGCAACGTCTCAGGCTACAAAATTAACACTCACAAATCTGTAGCCTTTGTATATATCAACAATAGTCAAGGGGAAAAATCAATCAAGGACTCTATTCCCTTTACAGTAGTGCCAAAAAAGATGAAATATCTAGGAGTGTGTCTCAGCACCTGTGGCTCAAGTGGCTAAGGCACCAGCCACATACACCTAAGCTGGCGGGTTCAAATCCAGCCCGAGCCCGCCAAAACAACAATGATAGCTGCAACCAAAAAATAGCTGGGTGTTATGGTGGGCACCTGTGGTCCCAGCTACTTGGGAGGCTGAGGCAGGAGACTCACTTGAGCCCAGGAGTTGGAGGTTGCTGTGAGCTGTGATGCCACAGCACTCTATCCAGGGGGACAGCTTGAGGCTCTGTC
>CAUYQV010169267.1:0-18451 GCA_963574575.1 Galagoides demidoff
TGAGACGGAGCCTCAAGCTGTCCCTGGGTAGAGTGCCATGGCATCACAGCTCACAGCAACCTCCAACTCCTGGGCTCAAGCGAGTCTCCTGCCTCTGCCTCCCAAGTAGCTGGGACCACAGGCGCCCGCCACAACACCCGGCCATTTTTGGTTGCAGCCATCATTGTTGTTTGGCGGCTGGGCTGGGGATTCGAATCCGCCACCTTAGGTGTACGTGGCTGGCGCCTTAGCCGATTGAGCCACAGGCGCCGAGCCGAAATGAAGTCAATTCTTGCAGAACTTTTGCAATCCGGCAACGGTTCCACACTCATAGCCATTTAACAGTCAAATACAGATAAAGGACAGTTAAAAAACACAGACAAATATTGACATTTATAGGAAAAAAACAGCACATGTAAGTATAAAATTATAATTTTATATTTATGAAGTGATTTTCTATTAAAATTTAAAATTCTTTCCTGGCAACGTGGGCCCCTCTGTGGCCTGGGTGCATCGTGGTGCACTGAAAGGATTTTTCCAAGCTTGCTTTGTCATTTTAGTTTTTTACGCATTTTCCTCTCTTGTTTAGTATATTCTCCATTGTATTAAATTTTTTGCTCCATAGTTACCAGTGTAAATGACATAGTCCTTGTTCTTCACACATTAAAAATCTCACCCATTGCTGTTCAAACCCACTGTTAGAAAATCACTGGGGAATTTGTGACCTGACACAGCCTCCATTGTTGGTGACTTTGTATCCTTCTCTGTCTTGGCCTTTCTTTCCCTGTAATGGGTATGTGATTACAAAGGTTCCCACGCAGAAACAATATTATAAGAATTGGATGAATTACAGGTGGAAATTTCAAAATGAAAAACACCAAATAGTTCTAAAAACTATTTGGTAGGCATTTTTACTGCTATAACTGTAACCACCCCCAGGAAGCGTTTTTGGAAGCCCCTATAACCAGGGTGAAAACCGCCAGCCTATAGCTTTGTACACACCACAACCCTGATGTCACCTGTCCTCATCCTCAGGAGTCAATCCCAGCAGAGATTGACTAGTGGCCAGTGACCTTCCACCTGATTCTGTACAGAGGGACTAAGCATTGGGAGGCCAATGGTGCTCTGGGCTCCCCATTCAGACTACCTGGCAGAGGTCTCCTCATCACCCAGTCCTTCTACCATCTAAGGTTTGGATACCGAGTCCCTAGGAGCCCCTGGGGTGTGCAAGCGGGTGCACAACGGAGAGCACGTAAATCAGGGCAGGTACACCGGTGAGCGGCAGCCCTGTACTCCCAGCTTTGACAAGAGTGGTTCCACTTTTTTCAGTTCTTTGGGTATGAGATTTTTTTCTAGAACAAAAGGTCTCACAACCTTTAGAGAGTTTCGGTTGCTTTTTTTGTTTGTTTCACTCTGAATGTTTCACTCTGGGATTGATTGCATAAATCTAGGAATAAAATTCTTAGAAGCTGAAAGAATGCAAAGAAACAAAGTAGGATAGGCAAACAGCCTCAGATAGAAAATTTGCCCTCCGTCTTCAGACAACGCCACCGTCCTTACAATGGATTCAATCATTTGCTACTGGAGAAAGCATTCCACATGTGCCACTGGTCGCGGATGCATGGAGCTGAGATCTATGGGTTCCTGTCCAGTAAGAATGCCCATGGGAAGGTGGAGATTCACAGACCAGGGCCCCAATCCGATGTGGACTCCTGTTCTAGAAAGTCCACAGAGCTTCTCTCTCTGCTCTGGCCTTGGTCCCTAATACTAAGGAATTTTCATATTCTATTCCATCAGAAATGATGCAAATAAAAATGCAGCATTCTTTCTTTTTAAAAAATTATTACTTTATCTTATTCTTCTGCTCAATGTTTCTTTCTATCTGATTTTTTTTTTTTTTTGTAGAGACAGAGTCTGACTTTATCGCCCTCAGCAGGGTGCCGTGATGTCACAGCTCACAGCAACCTCCAGCTCTTGGGCTTAGATGGTTCCCTTGCCTCAGCCTCCCAAGTAGCTGGGACTACAAGTGCCTGCCACAATGCCCAACTATTTTTTGTTGCAGTTTGGCCAGGGTCAGGTTTGAACCTGCCACCCTCGGTATATGGGGCCAGCGCCCTACCCACTGAGCCACAGGTGCCACCCCTGAATTTTTTTTTTTTTGATCTGAAAAAATAATTTGCATCCAACTCTCATTGCTACTTATACCTGTTTCCTGCAAAATCAGGTCTGTGTCAAAACTTCATTCCCCACAACCCAAGGGAGTGCAGCATTCTCTCACAGATCTACTTTTGCATCTACCAGTGATTAAAAACAGAACACAAAGGTGAGCAAGATGAGAAAAGAGTCACCAGGAGCCACAGCAATAAGCATGTTTGCCTCAGCACCTGTAGCTCCGTGGTTAGGGCACCAGCCACATATACCAGGGCTGGCGGGTTCAAATCCAGCCGGGGCCTGCTAAGCCACAATGACAACTACAACAAAAAAATAGCCAGGTGTGTGGCAGGCGCCTGCAGTGCCAGATACTTGGGAGGCTGAGGCAAGAGAATTGTTTAAGCCCAAGAGTTTGATGAGCTCATGAGCTGTGACACCACGGTACTCTACTGAGGGTGACATAATGAGACTCTGTCTCAAAGAGAAAACAAAAAACAAACAAAAAAAAAAACCTCTCAGGGGGAGAAAGGGAGTTAACTAGTTTCTTTTCAATTCGGTGGTGTCATTATCAGTTAGGCCCAGGGAGAGGGACCAGAGTGCAAACAGAGACGTGTCCAACTCTCCAGCCTGTGCTCTTTGCCCCATTCACTTCCCATGTCCACCCTGATGGCCACCACGCTAACCTGAAACTTTAGCCTCAAAGCACATATTTCTGGGAAATATGCTACAGGTTGAAGGAGGACATTGAAAAGAAGTAAGAAAACATGGAGACATAAAACTGGTAACCACAGATTTTACATCTGATCTTGGAAACCATGCAAAATGGCAACGTTCCAACCAGAGATGTTGCAAGAAAAGCCACACGGTTTATTGGGTTAGAACATTTTGTTCTAGCAGGAGGTAGAAATTCAGACACTGGACAATGTCTGGAAACCTTTTTGGTTGTCACAGTGGGGGAGGGGGTGGTATTGGTGTCTGGTGGGTAGAGGCTAGGAACACTGCTAAACATCCTATAAAGCCCGAGACGGCCACCTGCCACAAAGAATCATGTGACCAAAAATGTTAATAGCACCAATATTTGAGATGCCCTGGTTTAAAACAAAAAAAATCCAGTAAGAAAAATAGTCTTCTTTCACTGTAGTGGGGCCCTTTCAATAATCGCCTTTAACTGTTCCAGCAGTATTGCCCACTGGTGGTTTGCTCAGTACCCTAATTCTGAATTTTGAGACGGTTAAAATGGTTCTAGGGTCAGAAAATTATGTGTCAATAAATACCATGTCCCTAATACTGGAATGAAAATAGCCCTGAGATAATTGATATTCAAAGTATGTGTAGGTTTTAAATCAAAAAAGATACTAAAAAATTTTAAATTGGGGGCTGCAATAAAATAGTATAATTTTCTCACGATATTTTTCATCTCTCAATTAGGAAAATCTTAATTCCTTGCCTTAGATTATGTGAATTCTGGGGATCTGGAAACAATAGCATCTAAAATAAACCATGGATCTAAAGTTAGAGACACAAGTTTAAGATGATTCTAAATCTGTGTGCTGTTTAAAGCCTCTATGTTTTGCTCAAATTGGCTCCTCCCCCATAAAACAAACCCTGACTCTCAACAAGATGACACAGTAATATTCTTCAAAGAACAAAGAGCAGATTTAATAAACAGTTTAACAGTGTGTCAAAAAACAAAACAAGCTTGAGAAGTACATTTGTTAACACACAGTCCCAAGACAAACTCCACTGGCTGACTCATTGAAAACCAACTACTCGTGGAGGAAAAAAAAATAAAGACACTTCATTTTCTTATTTTATTCGAGTCTTTCTAATACAAAAAGGCATTGAGACTGAGTGCTCAGTAGAGTCCATACTGTTGACCCCAAAGTTCAGGATCGCATTGTTACGTTTGCGTCTCTGTCCAATGGCAGAAGGAACTCTCCCAGCATCTAATAAGAAAAATCAAGTTGTGTTTTTCATGCGACGACTCCTATAAGCAAAGTTTTAAATACGTTTCTAATAAAATCATGTGACTGTGTAAAGTTTTATGGTTGGTATGGATAGACTAAAGAAGACATCCAAAATGTTCTTCCTAGGGAAAATTTATGACCCTAAAGTCAGTAAATATCAAAGACTTTGGCCAAGGCACACCAATAAAGCATTCACCTGCTGGGGTGTGTTAAAACAGGGCAAGATAAAAGTAAAGTTGCTTCACTTCTTCCCATCACAACAAAAAGGTTGATAAAGAACATACTTGATATCAAACAGAGCTTCCTGCTGGCTTCAGTTACCTGGGAGTTTGGAGCCTGTGGTTTGAATAATGTCCTGCCTACAATGGGAAAGACAGCAGAAGTGTGGAGAGACTGATGGGGCTTCCTGCAGGCTGAGCTTTTAGAGTTCAAACTCATTCTTTATTCTCAAATAGAAACAATAACAAATGTGTAAATAAATAGTCCCTGATCCTGTGATGTTGCTTTTTCAGGGCTGGGAATTGCATAACAGTTCACCCAGCCGAGGTGAGCTGCCTTCATCAAACTACATTCCACAGGTTTTTTGAAAACGGGCAAAGAAGAGTTTTCACAATATCATTTGAAAATAAATGTCTGTGTATGAAATTCCTAAAGAAATAGGGTTTAGGCAGTTGGGACATTGAGTAGAGATTATTTGAGGATGAAAACCACACTGTCCTTCACAGTAATAGACCTCTGCAGGCAGAAGTTGTCATTTTAATGACTGTAATTTTTGTCTTCTTAATTCTAGAAAATGTTTTGCCAAAGTAATACAATATTAATGTAAAAATGTTGGTTCTCATCTGAAATATCATGCCTATGCTAAAAGTCAATTTTTTTTTCTAAAAGAAATGTCTGAAATGTTACAAAGAGATCTCCATTTGATTCTTGGGTACTTGGCTGTTATTTATCTCATTTTCAAGCACATCAATAAAAAGGCTTAGACAATACATTTTATAATTGCCTGCATTGTTTTCTAGTCATTTCTAACCATTCAAATTAAAATTATAACATTTAATTGTCATTCAGATTTTTGAAATCCATATATATTTCTGAGACGTAACACCTATGCTTTAAGTAGTGCCTAGAGAGAAAAACTTTTCTGATAAAGTAACCTTTAAGTTACAGGAAGGTGGAGACAAAGAAAATTCTAACAAGATTCAGATTGGCAAAGCTTTACAAGCTGGTCTGAGTGACCAGCAGAGGGCAGCATCCTCAAACAGTTGTGGGTGGGGGAGGTGAGAGGTGAAAGGGAGGAAATTTAGCTGCCCCATTCAGAACCTCAAAGTCTCCTACTGTTTTCTGTTTTTCTTAATCAAAGCACAGAAGGAAGAAAGCAAGTATTTTTTTCTCTCACTTAAAAAGAAGAGTTAGAAATTCCGAAGCAGAAATAATAACATTTTATAGCCCTTAACTAGCACTATTCTAAATGTTATACAGATATTAACTTATTCAGTCTTCTTAACAACCCTGTAATGGGAGCTTAACACTTGCTCAAATCACACAGCTACCAAGCGATGGAGCTGGGATTCAAACCAAAGCCGTTGTCTTCAGAGTGTACGCAAGACTGCTCTACTAAAACCGAGAACTTCCAAATACACCCTCTTTTCTATTGGGTCATTCAGCCTCTCAAACAAACTAAAAGTCAGATAGTAATTCCCTCCTCTCACCCCATTTTCTTAGAAGATACAACCTCATTTTTTTTTCTTATTTTCCATAATAATAATCTATCTGCACATAAAAAAAAAACCTGCGATCTGGATTTCCATGAAATTCACACTATTACAAGTGCATCTGCCATATTAAGACGTCAAAGAGAAAAATGTCCTTTTTTAGGTTTTGAGTTTTCAGAATGGAGAGACCTAAAAGTACGCAAAAATAAATAAAGTCTAGCGCCTTAGGCATAGTGGGCTTAAAAATTGATTAAACCAACAGTTCACATGTGGAAGACTATTTTGAGTGCCTCAAAGGTAATCAAAATGAAAGAGAGGTGATTTCCACCATCAAGAAGTTCGCCATCTATTTCCATGAGAGCAAGTCAAAGGCTTCTAACACAGAGCTGTCTGCAGAGTTCTAGAGGCATTAGAGAAATCAGAAACTGGTCCTACAGAAGAATGTCTAGGTTATTATCCCCTAGAATGTTCTGAGCCAAGGATGCTCGTTCTTTTGACTCTTGTTTTAGAAAATTCTATTTACCTCTCAAGACTTGATTCTCTGAGGAGGTCCCTAACCTAATTCTTCTCTCACCTCCGCTCTTAATAAAAGCCTAATAAATGACTTAACGAATTAATGAGTGAAATGAATGCTTCTTTGACAGTTCAGGTCACACCTATTTTGCATGAAGAAATAGGGGGGCATATACTCCCTTGCAAGGGAGTACGTTTGTACCCCCACCCCCTTCCAAAAAATTAGCAATGTGCTCTTGTTTTGTAGCAAATTTCCTTAGAAATTCCTAGAGAGAGAACTGAGTGATGACCATACAGACAAAGAGGAAAAAGAAAAAAATGGAAAGTACACTGGATAAGAACATGAAAAGACTAGTTCTTATTCTGTCTTGACTACCATCTAACTCAGACAATTTAAGCTCCCTGTGTTGAATATTCTCCACCCCCTCCCACTCCCCACCCCACTTTCAACTATAGAAAATGTATTAATTAACACCTTTTCTTTGGGGCATGGTAGAGATACAGAAAAAAAGGAAAAGTTAATAATTCACAATGTTTAGAAGAATGAAAAGGAACCAAGTATTTTATATACCTCTTACATCATGTCCCTCTTCAGTGTGCCTGTATGTGCAGTATTATTTTGTTTCCAAAATTTTTCCAAGATGCATTGTTCCTGTACTGAAGATGAAGAGTCTAAAATTCAAAGCTGTTCCGTTTCCCCCCAAACTAATAAATAGTGGAGTAGAGTTATGCCACAGCTAAGGTCGATTAAGTTTGTGAACTCATCCTAGGAAAAAGTGTTTTGGAGGGTGGACTACGCGCTGGAATTGGTACACAGCTCTCCAAAGGAAGGACTTCGGAGCAACGAGGTATGTAGCGCTTTTTCTAGGATGAGTTCACGAACTTATATACTGAGATATGTTAACATAAGAATAAAATGCAAAATTTCTAAATGCAGTTCTCTCATGATTTGAAAGATCTCTGAGAAAGTACTATAATTAGATTAAGTCTACATGTACAGTTAGTACCATGATGGAGAAAAATAATTTTTTTCATGAATTAGCAAACAATTACTGAATAAGTTCTTATGCCAAGAACTGGGGTACAGTGGGGTAGGAATAGTGCCCATCTCAGGGAGATTTCACTGCAGGGACAGACAGAAATACACAAACAACTAATTGAATGGGGTCAATACTTGATAGGGGGTACAGGATGCACGGGGAGAAGATAAAATGACTTCTGAACGTGGAGAGTCCAGAAAGATTTAACAGATCAGCAGAAATGAGCCAGGTGATCCCGAGTAATCCTGAGTAATCTGAGAAAGGAAGCAACATGAGTCCCGGAATGAGAAAATAGACTCAGCCTCTCCCAGCCAAGCCTGAGGGTGACCTGTTGTCTTTATGGGACATGGGCAAGAAATAAGTGTTTGTTAATCAGGTAAAATATGTGATAATTCTGGTGAGAAATGATTATGGCATGAATTAAAGTAGTGACACTGAGTTTGGGAGATTTGAAGACTATTTAACAAATAAAATTTCAAAAAACTTTAGTAATTGATTACAGGAAAAGTAGAAAATGTAGACAGAATGAATCATGACATCCAGACTTCTGGCTTAGCAACTAGGGAAGAGAAGCAGAGACTTAGAAAATTTAAGTGTTGGATTTTTTAGTGTGTGCATAGAAAATAATATGGAACACCGACCAGTATTTGTCTACACACAGGTGTGATTGCAATTATTAAGGTGACTATCATCCATCTCTATTAAGCATCTCACAAGTGAAAATAAGCTTAATTTGCATGAAAAGAGGCTATTACACTCAAGAATGCCGCTTGTGACTAAAAAACGTTGTTAGATATTAGAATGCATTATCCGTGGTGTTCAAGGCGTTTTCTTTTACAGGATATATTTAGTTCCAGATTAGGCATGGAATTTTCAAAATTAATTATGAAGGAAGATCTTTTCTAGTGGTACGATTTTACACTGTGCTTTCCTATTCTTCAATGACTTTGATTAGGTTAATTTTATGTCTCTGGACTTCCATTTCATCAACTATAAAACCAAGAAATGGGACCAGATGATTTTCAAAGACACTTACAGTTTAGAAATAGCAAAATAGAAAGCCCCCAGTATCGCAAACATTAGCAAGTAAATCAACAGCCTGAGGTATAAAAGGGTCTATGGGATCTTTGGCAAAGATGCCTCTATAGGGGATCCTTCTGTGTATCAATACTGATATTGATTCAGGGGTGTCCAACCTGTGGCCTGTGGGCTGTATGCAGATTATTTGAGAACTTTTTATTTTAATTTGAGGACTTTTTTGCTTATCTGTGGTGTCATATATCTCAAAAAGTAGGCACAGATTTTTTTTTTTTTTTTTGTTCACCAGCTTTCTTTTATGCTTGTATATTTAATGTGTGGCCCAAGACAATTCTTAAATCTTCCAATATGCCCCAGAGAAGAAAAAAGGATGGACACCCTTACAAGAGAAGTTGTTCTTTTTAAACCATAGATATGTTCCTTTTCTTACAAGGAAAAAAAAAACTAGTTTTTACATAATTAAAATGTGCAAAAAAACTTGAAAAATGTAATTTCCTGTAATCTCTCTTACGAATATAAATTCCATATATTCAATGCCTTAATCCTCACTCTATGTGCCAACAGAATTCAACTTCACAGTTTAGTCTAAATTGCTATGCTTTGCCTTGGGGTAAGTATTAGAGTAAGCAAAATCTACTTATGACTTTAGACCTAGACCAGCATAAAACACATCAATAAATAATAATCGTAATTCTTGAGTTTGACAATTGAGCTGCTTGTATAGCTTTGTAGGTGCTTTAAATAACTAGGTACTTTAAGTACAATTTAACAATTCAACATTATTAAATGAGACTTTGCTTACAAAATGTCTGGCAGATAATAAATATTCCCCCAAACTATGGATTGTTATTAATAGCATTATTGTGCCCCATCTGTTGTGAAGCGTCTATAAATGCAGGTAGTTCTGAGTTTAATCACAAAATAACTAAAAGCATAAATTGCCAATCAGTTAACATTTATTGGGTAGAGAATCTTGCAAATTCAGACACCGTCATACAGAAGGGAAGGAAATCAGTGTTAGAAAACAGACCATGCCCCACGAGACGCAAAAAGGAAGTTAGGCTGCACAATGGAAAAAAAAGAAAGAAACCAACCCCCAAAATAAGAAGGTCTCTGATCACAGAGTTCCTCAAATCCTAAAAATAAAGAAGAACATGCTGACTCTTAATCTATCAGCTAAAGATAAAGCAATAGGTAGTCTAAAATGCAGACACTGGAGATTGTACAAAAAGCTTGTAACCATGAATTACGAAATAATTACTTAAATTATCACCCAACATTCGTTATGTTCTCATAGGGGCAGTGAGATACCTTTCCTCACCCTTCGTGGCCGACTCTCCTGTAACTAAAGACAGATTAACAAGAAAAAAGGGTGACAGATTTATCAAAGTTTTATGTGACATGGCAAACTTCAGAAAAGAAGACCCCAAGACCTAGGAAAAACTGTCTATTTTTATGCTTATTATTAATGAAGAATTGGCAGCCATGTAGAAATGTATTGAACAAAGGGTGGCATTAGGAAGGTTGAGAACAACTGCTTTAGTGCTTATATTTTGGCCCTTTAATACAGTTCCTGTGGGTCGTGACCCACAGGTTGAGAACTGCTGTGCTAAAGCCTTGTTAAAGAAAAATCAGCTTTTAACAGAGCTCAATCCAATGTAACCTTTCATCTTATAATATGAAAAATAAGATGGAAAATTTACGTCTACATTAATGATCTTTTTTTTTCCTTTTTTTTTAAGACAGAGTCTATGTCACCCTCAGTAGAGTGCTGTGGTGTCACAGCTCACAGCAACCTCAAACTCTTGGGCTTAAGCAATTCTTTTTCCTCAGCCTTCCAAGTAGCTAAGACTACAGTGACCTGCCACAATGCCCAGCTGTTTTTAGACATGGGGTCTCACTCTGGCTCAGGCTGGTCTCAACCTATGAGCTCAGGCAATCCATCCACCTGGGCGTCTCAAATGCTGGGATTACAGGCATAAGCCACCACACCTGGCCCTTATTTATTTTTCTTTTTCATTTTTACTTTTATTTTTATTTTTTATTTATTTATTTATTTATTTATTTAGACAGAGTCTAACTATGTTACCCTCAGTAGAGTGCTATGACATCACAGCTCACAGCAACCTCCAACTCTTGGGCTTAAGTGATTCCTTTGCCTCAGCCCCACCCCGGCTATTTTTAGAGACAGGGTCTCACTCTGGCTCAGGTTGGTCTCAACCTATGAGCTCAGGCAATCCATCCACCTGGGCCTCTCAAGTGCTGGGATTACAGGCATAAGCCACCATGCCTGGCCCTTATTTATTTTTCATTTTTATTTTTATTTACTTTTTTTTTTTTTGAAACAGAGTCTAACTATGCCACCCTCAGTAGAGTGCTATGACGTCACAGCTCACAGCAACCTCCAACTCTTGGGCTTAAGCAATTCTTTCCCAGCTAGCTGGGACTATAGGTGCCCACCACAACACTAGGCTATTTTTATTGTTGTTGTTGTTGTCGTCATTGTTGTTTAGCAGGCCCAGGCTGGTGGCTTAGCATTGTCACCACCATTGTCGTCATTGTTGTTTAGCAGGCCCAGTGTATGTGGCTGGCACCATAACCACTGAGCTATGGGAACCGAGCCCTTTATTTATTTTTCTAATCAGGAAAATTTTGGATGGAAGAAGATAAAAATTCCAGTCTAGAGATTAGTGAACTCCTGTAATGTCTACCTCAGTGGGGCTTGGAAAAGAAATGAGCTTCACTCACAACTGAGTCAAAAACAAACTAGAAATAGGATAAGCACAAAAAATTACTCTCCTAAGGATCATTTGGGTTGTGAGCGATGTAACCTATAGAGTGAATCCACTGATGGGGGACAGCTGTACATATCTCTTTATTTTCTAAGCTTTTAGACAGAGTTAAATACACACATTTGAAAAATTAGCAGAAGTCTATAATTTCTAGTTGTTCAGAATGAAAGTAAAAATAATAGTGTGGAGGAAAAGAAATACCATTTCTTCCCACCTTCGGTTCATGGCTGTGGCCCCTCTAACCAAAGACAGACAAATAAAGAGAAAAGCATACAAATGTGTTACTAAAAATGTTGCATGACACAAGAGCCTTCAGAAATGAAGACTAAAAGGGACAGATCAACTTGTGTGTAATTTTAGGCTTCAGACTGAGGAAGAATGGACGACCATGGGGAAGTGTGACAGAGAAAGGGGGCCATAATCTAATGGTAATAACTCAGCCAGGCTGGTTGCTGAGATCCTCTCTGTGTCTGCAGCAATAAAGATGTTCCTTTCCTCTGAGTCTGGGAAGATGCCTCTTGAATGAGGGTCTTGTGACCCACTTCAGGGGAAGATCAGAAAATTCTAGGTTTTCTGGTCTGCTTTAGAAAGAAGTTCAAAGAGATGTTCCTGCTTCTGTTACCAAGGGCTTGACACTTGTCCCCAAGGCCACATCAGAAAAATGGGACAGGTGGCTTGAGGAGAATGGAAAAGAAATTCATTCCTTTGCCAGCAAAGGAGGAAAACGGCAGCTGATGGTCTCAAAATCCAAATTCCTGATTCTGAGCAGAAGCACAGAGCTCTTAATGGTTCTAATTAGTTCCATAATCCTTTGTGGGGCAACAAAAATCTTGTGACCTCTGCCTGGATTAATTTCATCTTCTGTAAGACAATCTGGTGACCTTTGCCCAGATAAAGAACAGAAGACAGGGCCCTGCCCCTCCAACCACTGGGGCGGGAGGGATGTAGGTTTTAGTTCTCCAAAAAGGGTAAGAGGGTTTTGAAGAGACAGAAAACATTTTTACACTCCCTCCCCTTTTTAGGCCATTCTCTCTGTTACACTTCAGAGATTTTCTCAATTTCCCTCAGCTTAGAATACTCGGTCTGCCAAGGTGCCATATTTGGGGTTAGCATGTCCTGAACTCTATTATTAGTTTTGATCTGATCCCTTTCTCTAGCAGTTTGAAAAACGTCAGGAAAGAGGAAAAAGTGTTGCATATTAAGAGTGAGGGAGTGAGAGGTGATACAGAAAAGGATTAGAAACGCTCGGTCATTCCTTCCAAAAACTCAGGCTTTAAGCCAAAAACTCAGGCTTTAAGCCTGATCAAAGATCTGTTTTCACTTGGCTTTTTGAGCCGTAGGGTATAGGAAAGCTTGGAGAGCAAGTCATTATTCATATCCAGAAGAAGAGGTTAAACCCTGAATGCTCATGTTTGATCCTGTCTGAAAAGTTCCCCATCTTGTTCTTGCTTGGAAGCTGGGCTAGTCAGGGGTGACACACTCCAGCTTCCCGATCAGACCTCCCATGGTTCAAGGACAAAGGGAATGGCAGCCTTCCAGCCAAGCACATACATTTGCAAACTGCTGCCAGTCAGTTCCCAAGGCCAGGGGCTGGCCCATGGACAAAGGAGATTGAACTGCTTACTTGCTCTATTTTGCTCTCCCTGCATCTCAGGGAAAGCTACAGGATTCCTTCCTTAGAAAACTAGGGACCTCATAGTTAGGAGGGATTAGCAGGAATAACTCAGTATTTCCTTTCTTTTCCATGATAAAAGAAATACTTTCATTAAAGACATACTTTTAACAGCTTCTCACCTATGTCTCTTAGAAAGCCAGGAAAAGGCTCGGTGCCTGTGGCTCAAGCGGCTAAGGTGCCAGACACATACACCTAAGGTGGCAAGTTCGAATCCCCAGCCCGGGCCTACCAAACAACAATGATGGCCGCAACCAAAAAATGGCCGGGCGTTGTGGCGGGCACCTGTGGTCCCAGCTACTTGGGAGGCTGAGGCAGGAGACTTGCTTGAGCCTAGGAGTTGGAGGTTGCTGTGAGCTGTGATGCCATAGTACTCTACCCAGGGGGACAGCTTGAGGCTCCATCTCAAAAAAAAAAAAAAAAGAAAGCCAGGAAAACTGAAAAAGAGCTCTCTTTCATGAATTAGACCTTAAAAACATACCTGCTTTGGTGGGTTTGCTTGGTTACACAGAGTTAGAAGCTTGTGAGCAAGACTTTCAAATATGTTTGATTCTTGAATCTATTCACAATAAAGTAAAATTTCATCAAGATCTTAGGGTCTAATTAATTCCATCACTGCCCTTCTGAAGCGTCCAGCCAGATCCATGAAAGCCTGCCAAGATCAAAGAATTTACCCCCATGGAAATGGTAAGCTATGGACCCTGCATGTACCCTATGCAATAAAACTTCTCTTCCTAAGTGTGCTCTTCTTTCTTTCTTTTTCTTTCCTTTTTTAAATTCCAGGTTAATGTGAGGGAGCAAACAACCAGGTCACAATATTTGAATTTGTTAGGTAGAGTCCCTTTTGTAGTTGTGTCCCTCAAGTGTGCATTTCTGAGCCCCAGCCTTAGAGAATATCAGGAGTTACTTGTTTATTCCCCTCCCCCAAAATTCCTGCTGGAACCAGAAAAATCAAAAATGCATACTATGCTACAGAGCCCATACTGGACACAAAACAACACTGGATTCATGTCATCCTCACCCTTTCCTCCCAAGCCCATGAACACACACTATGACCAGGATCTCTCTGCCAGGTCCTCGGTCTTGGCAATCAGATGAATGAATTCATGGACCACCATGAGTAAGCAACAGGACAGATTTTATTACAGATATCAGACATAGGGCGCCACCTGTAGCACCCCATATGCCAGAGATGGTAGGTTCAAACGCTGCCAAAAACTGCAAAAAAGAAAAAAAAAAGATATCAGAAATAAAAGAAAGGAAAGAGGAAAACCTCTGGCACATTGGAGAGGGCTTCCCGTGTTAGCCCATTTTGGCTCTCTGACTAGGGATTTATATGCAGCTTTTCCCGCCCTAAAGACAGGGGTGGTTGGGGAGGCCCCACGTGGCCTGTCCAGCAGGGCAACTATTACAGCCTCATCAAAGCCAGCAAGAGAGTCTCCTAGCAAGATGAATGTCATAGTCTTTGTAATCTAATCATAGAAGAGATGCACATTACTTTTGCCATATTTTTTGGTTAGAGGTATGTCTCTACATCCAGCCCACACTCAAGAGGAAGGGGTTGGGTAAGATGTGAATACCCAGAAGGCAGGGATGGATCAGGCCATCGGAGCGTCCACCAACCACTGGCAGGCAGTATGAGCAGGACTCAAACAGGAATAGCCAAAAGCACTTAGGAGTCTGGTAAGAATCCGACGTGGCATTTCCCCTACAGCTTAAATTCTCATTATCAAAACTGTATATAATGAGAATTGGTTACTGTATTAATATCATTCTGTGCCTGTTGATTAGAAAGCGAGCTTGATCATGTAGGGATCAACACCAAGTGCCTGAGGCTCTAGCTCCCCAGGAACATACAGCTACTTTGTTTAGGTGGCTAGAGATTATTTGAGACCAGCTGAGCATTCCTAATCTGAAAATCAGATATCTGAAGTGCTCCAAAAGCCAAGGATTTTTGAGCTCTGACATGATATCACAAGCAGA
This sequence comes from Galagoides demidoff, assembly GCA_963574575.1. NCBI lineage: Eukaryota > Metazoa > Chordata > Mammalia > Primates > Galagidae > Galagoides > Galagoides demidoff. The sequence goes on from CAUYQV010169267.1 coordinate 14,848, forward strand.
AAGTTCTACACTGACTTCCTGTGACAGGTTGCAGTCAAAATATAGCTAAAACTTTGTTTCATGCACAAAGTTACATAAAATACTGTATAACATTACTTTCAGGATATGTGTATAAGGTGTATATACAGAAATTTTGTGTTTATCCCTGATATTTCATTATATGTATGCTAATATTCCAAATACAAAAATAATCTAAAACCTGAAACACTTCTGGTCTCAATCATTTTTGACAAGGGATATACTAAACTTGAATTTATATTAGTTGTGTGCTGTTTTTAAAAAGTAGGTTATTTGGAGTTTTTGTCAAAAAGTGAATTATAAATAATAATGGTCCAGAAATGTATTGGTTTTATTATGGCTTAAAGTGCTATTCCTCCTACTCTCTGTAACATTTCATTTTTGTTTTCTAAGTTTTCATTAACCACTTTATTATTTTAGCTCATAGTAACAAAATACATAGCCAGGAGTGGTGGCTCACGCCTGTAATCCTCACACTCTGTGAGGCCAAGGCTGGTGGATTGCTTAAGCTTAGGAGTTAGAGACCAGCCTGAGCCATAGCAAGACCCTGTCTCTAAAAATAGTCAGGTGTTACAGCAGGAGCCTATAGTCCCAACTACTCAGGAGGCTAAAGCAAGAGAATTACTTAAGCCCAAGAGTTTGAGATTGCTGTGAGCTGTGACGTCACAGCACGCTATCAAGGGCAACAAAGTGAGACTCTGTCTAAAAACTTTTACAGCTAAATTTTCTGCAGGAAAAATAACTTTTTAAATGAACTTCTAAAACCTTCTTATTTCTGGTCTCCTCTTATTCAACCTCCCCATGGAGATAAATATTTTTGTGAAACATTTGGGAATACACAGGGCTTCTTAGGAACCAAATGATCACACGATAGCACAAAAGGCTAAGGAATCCCCTCCTGGGATAACCCCTCTCTGGAAGCTCTTCTTTCTCCAAGGTCTATCTTGAATCCTACCTCCCCCATGACATCTTTAATTACATAAGCCAACACCAAATTTTTCTTTATATATAAAACTCTGTTACACTTAGTTTTATTATCCTATAACATAGCACTTAAACCTTTTTTGTCATTTGTGTCATGGTGTCCATTTTTTCTCTAGAAGGAGAAAAGGACTTAGAACTCTGTACATGTGGAAAGGAGAAATTGCCTCAATTCTATATTCTGACAACACACACCACTTCCCACTCTAGAGCAGACGTTTCGGTCTTTGTTGCTCTTAATTGAGAACGTTTAATGTCAAGAAAATGATGGACTCCCATGCAAATATAAGTGATATTACAGAGAAATCCTAGTACTCCCAAATCATTTCCCACAATATCTTGCGAAACTATAGTACAATATCCCATTTATTGGATGTGTCCATCTTTGATTGGACTATAACCAACTTTGAACATAAGAACTATTTTTTACTCATCTCAGACTTCCTTCCCCTTCACTTTTTGCCAATCCTCCCCACCAGGCCCCACAAACACAAACACATTTCCCTAAAAAAGCCTATAGAAGTAGTTTGCAATGACACTGATCTGACCCAGAATTTATAGCAAAAAAATACTTACTGAGAAATGAACCCTATGGTAGAAAAATACATAGTGGCTCCAACACCCAGAACCTACACAGACTTGGCTGCCTGGAGCCTTTTATCATTCTCCACCCGGCCCCTTGTTTACCAAGCTAAGAACACTGTCCAGTACCTGGTAATCAGATGTGCTTCCCACCATTGTTCTCCCCTCCCAAACCCAACAAAAAATATATCAATAAAAACAGAAATGAAAGGACAGTTCACCTCTCCCAAGCCAGGGAAGCTAGAGTTCTCCCAAATAAGGCCCTTCTGCTAGGTAGTTTCAAAGAGTACCGAGTGCATTCAGGAAAGCTCTGCCTGGGCCTTCTCAATCGTCGCCCCCGTTCTGAGACCCGAGGAGCCTGCCAGCCTCTGCACTTACCTGGGCCAGGCATAACAGATACACAACTAACTGAGAAGGTAAATTACCTTTGTTTATTTACTGGGAGGAACTAATCCATTCTAACACATTTTGATGTTATTTGGTGTTTTGCCAATCTCAATCCCATCTGTAGTATCTCCTTTCCAAGACCCAAACAATCTGCATGTTTTATCTCGTCCTATTTCTGCAATCTGTGGGTTTTAATCTCTGTTAGCTGAATTTCCCAGGAATTGAGGAAGTTGAGGGGTCTCATGAGCCAAAACGCTTGGCATAACGTGTCAGTTGGCAAATGCGACCCGACACCCGTGTGGTGGGCACATGCTTCCCGCAAGGTGCTGTGTTAATTACCTGGACCTAAAGATTGAGGAAGATACAAGGCCTACCCTCAAAAAACTCACAATCTGTGTGTGGGAGACACACACGCAGACAAACCACTAATACTACAGCCAGTCACAGCGTGCCAAGGGGTTAGACAGAGGGAGAAAGCAAGGGCCGAGAGGAAAAAAAAACTCCATTCTGACCAGAGATACTGGGAACTTTGTCTAAGACAACCACAGAGTTTTATTAGGCAAAGAAGATGGGGTTGTTACGTCGAAGAAAAGCTAGAAATAGTTGGATTTGGTTTTAGACTCAAAATTTTATCTGACTTTCCACACCATGAAGTTTTAATACTAATAAAACTGTAACTGGGGTATCTTAACACTAGGTGGGATTATCCAGCGTTCCATGCAGTATTAAAAGGAGAATGATGTCTCCTTTAGTTATTGTGTTCGGAAGCATCATGTAAAGATTTGAGCTGGGGGCTGAGATACCCATGCGCACAAACCAAGATGTATCTTTCTGTTTGCTTCTCATGAGCTACCCATGGTAAAAAGGTTAGACTCAGAGAGACCCGAGAGCTTCTCTAAACTACACTTCTCCTTTCACACCCAGTAAACTGCCGAGTAGAAATAGATTTCACACCAGAAGCTAAGATTCTGAGATGTGCTGGATCCCCACCCCTCAGGTTCCCCCTTCCAAGTTGCTTCCCCCAGTGTGAAAACTGCGTGAGAACACGGTTTTCCTCTCCCTCATTCAGTGGTGAGCAGTGCTTGGCTCACAGTAAGCCCTCTGTATTTTCTGAATAAATGGACTTATTTTTCCTTCCCAGCATTCAATTATTTTCATATTTCAATTTTTATCAGTGTGGCTACAGCCGCACTGTCTCTCTGTCTGGTCAGGTCATCCAGGCTCTGGATAACCAGGCTGCCGCTGTCACACTCCTCACCAGGGCGAGCAGTCTCCTCCGGGATCTCACCCAGACACTTCCAGTTCCTTTCTCACAACTCCGCGGCAGCTCCTCTTTTGTTCCTGATCATCTTGATAATATCAACTCTCTTCTCATTCTTTGAAAAACACTCCAGACAATCGAATTACAACAAAGATATTTGTATCAGAATGTTTATTGCAGCCAAATTCATAATTGCTAGGTCATGGAAGAAGCCCAAATGCCCATCAACCCACGAATGGATCAATAAATTGTGGTACATGTACACCGTGGAATACTATGCAGCCCTAAAGAAAGATGGAGACTTTACCTCCTTCATGTTTATATGGATGGAATTAGAAAATGTTCTTCTTAGCAAAGTATGTCAAGAATGGAAGA
>CAUYQV010169271.1:0-16009 GCA_963574575.1 Galagoides demidoff
TGCAGGCTCATTCTATCACCCTGTGCCAAAGCATAAATTTTAAATTCGCAGCTTTATTCTCCAGACTTCTTTCGGTAGATTTTCCAATTTCTTCAATTCCCCTGACTATAGTCTGGTGAGACAAATTGATTCTGGAAATATAATCATTTTTTAAATGAAAATTATATCCCCCAGGCTTTATATACATTGCCTAATAAGCTCACTATTAGTATATGGTTTGATTTTTTTTTTTTTTTGCTATTAAATATAATACCACACAATTCACTTTTACAATGGAATCCATCTGAGTTGTAACTTTTAAAAAAAAGTTTTGGTCGAGAAGACAGATTTGTTTTCACACTATCTTGTCCTTATGACAAAATACTTCATATACATCAAATTCGGCAGCATGACTCTGCATAGAATGCCTTTCAAATTATAGTTTTTGAAAACTTAGGCACATTCTCTAAAAATTAAGCAGAGTGCCTCGCTATTTCCTCTGATAAAACAGTTGTTATCTGTGGATAGAAGATAGTGGGCTGGCATTCCAGAGCAATGGAGTGGAAAAGGCCCCAGGCCTCACAGTCCCCCCCATACACACACACACACACACACACACACACTCTGCACTACTAAGGTGGTGGGGTGAGATGTTCATCAGAAGAGATGAAAAGGTAGCCTAGGAAATGTCTAGATGGAAATCAACAGCTTAGTAGAGACAGGGTATCAACAAAGTTAAAAAATAGCTGACAAATACCCCCAGCCATAGCTTTCTAACCTGTGGGCTGTAACCTCTCCCCATTAAGTCCCTACAGTGGTACTGTTTAATCTCTGACTTAGTGCTCCATTGTCCTTTATCCTGAAAGCTCTCCTCCCTTGAACAAGACTATCTGTTTAATTGAAATTGGAGACAATAAAAAAAGAGAAATCTTTTTTCCTTTTAAATGCACGTCCCCAAAACCCCAATAGAAAGGCCTTGAGAATTCACTCTAGGTAGCACTTACCTGCCTTGCTATGGGCTGATAATATGTCAGTCTCTGTGGGTCACAAGAAAGAAACTTTGTGAATTTCCTGAGCCTTCTCTCCCTCTGTCTGCCATCTGGATTGGTCAGGAACTGTCCCTGCCTGGGGACTCTCAGTCTGAGGATTTGTGGCTTCATCCCAAGTCTCAACAGTCATGTGTCCACTATTCATTGAACAATCTTCCTTCATCCATATTTTTGCCTTTTTTTAGGTTCTGTTTTCTTTTGAAACACTGTAAAAGCCATGCTGGGATTTAAAAATAATAATAATAGATAAGGGATTATATTTACTTTTATTATGAAAAGTCATTGACAGGAAAATAGAAAGCAAGGTTTGGGCTCTTCCACAATTTGGCTACTGATGTAGGGCAGGGTGGAGGGCCGATTATAAAGCAGAGTGGGTGAGTGTGAGGTGCTTAATAACCAAATAAGAATGCTTACCTGACTTTTAAATTACATCAAAAGCCTAATGATGGAATGGTAGATTGAAATATTATTCATAATCCCTGCCTCACCTAGCCACCAGGAGCACATGTAAGGTCTGATGGTGCCCATTCAACTGTCTGTACTTGGAAGATAACGCACTGGAAGCCACATACCTCCATAAAACTGAAGTGACTTGTGGGTGTGCAAATAGAAAGGGCGTGCATATACTCAGTTAAGTGACATAGTGAAATGTTGTCATCTACAGAGTTCACACTTGAGAAACACTCAATGAAGTTCCACAAAAAAAAAAATCACAAAACAATCTCATAATGTTGTACCTAAGCTTGTGATTTTTGTGTTGGGTTAAGTTCATAGTCATTCTAGGCCATACGTGACCTGTGGGCCACAGGTTGGACACCCCTGAACTAGAGTTTGAGCTCAGTGAGCTCAGTGAACATAGATGATGCATCTAAAAATATTTTCACTCTGTCTTCATACTGGAGCTTCAGACTTTCATCCCCCTTAGCTATTTTATGGAAACTTATGATTTCATACAAAATTAAAATATTATTATATAATATTAAATATTATTTAATAATACATTATTTAATACTATAATATAATATAATAATATAATTTAATAATGATATCTTAAATAATATTATTTTTTCTCCAAAAGTGTTCCTTCTGCCTTCTCATACCTATGTTCGAATCTGATGGTTGGTGATTTTATACATTTGATGTGTGCTGATCAGATTAGAAGTGCCTCTACATTCAAGTTCATCACGCCAGCATCTTACACATAATCTGGGGCTTTCCTTACAATTTATCATCATAATTTAGGCAGATGAAATCCAAGCTGCAGCATCCCTCTCAGAGTTTATCTTCATTACTAAACCACATGGACATAGGTACATTCTCACTAGGCTTCATATTTCCTCTGGTCTCTGGCCCAGCTCATTTCTTTGACTGCTGTGGTGTGCCTTGGGGCTCTCACTCACAGGCTCTGCTCAAAGGAGATACCTTGTGGATTATCGCAAGACAAGCCCAAGTGCTCTCTCCTCTCTTTGACTAGGTTCAACAGTGGGCTCTCAAGGAGCGTTTGACAAATTAACCTACTTAAAGGCATCTTTGCCTCAGGATAGATCTTAATTCTTCCCTGAAGATCCAAAATCCTCTTAAATACAACTGTGGTGAGCAACAGGACCATTAAAAAAACAAAAGAAAACAAAACATATTTTGGGGTCTTTCACTGAAAAACAGCAAGAGATAGAATTACAGAATAGGAATGTCTTTTATAGACTATTTATCTTCATTCACCAATGAGAAACCAAGACCCCAGAAGTCATTTGATTTTCCCAAAGGCGGACAACAAGCTGGCAAGAGAAATGCAGTCTTTCCTCAGGCTTGTGGGTTATTGTCTTGTGGTTCTTGTTTTTCACTCTACCACAGCTCCTATCAATCTGCGTCAGCTTATTAGGTGCTTAATTTAATTGTTGTTCAAACTGTCACAGAATTTGCACAGTCAATGGATTAATAAACCATTATAGTAATTATCAATCTTTGCTTCAAATGAAAGATGATTGGCAAAAACCTTGAATCTGAAAATTAGAGTATGTCATAGGTTATATTTTGAAATAAAATTTTAAGTAAAAAGATGTCATTTTCAGAGTTCTGGTAAGTCTTTCTTACGTAATCCTCTTCCTAATGTAGTATCCATGGATGATTGCATAATAATTTTATTAAAAAGACATTTTTACCACACCACGTCAGTATTTAGATTATTGCTAATTTTTTGAGAACATGTTAGATAGTATTTTAATAATAGAAATAGAATTTCCTGAGAATATCAAGACATCTTGTAAGGCTGTGCTAAATAATGTATGCTAGTCACATACAACTATTTAAATTTAAATTAACTAAAATTAAAAATCCAGGTATTCAATAGCATTAGTCACACCTACAGGGCTCAATAGCCATATGTGCCTACAAGCTACTATGTAACTGGATGATATAGAACACTCCCCTCGTTGCAGAAAATTCTCTCCACAATGAAGCTTTAAGTTATTATCAACTCCAGCTTACAGAGGATAAAACTGAAGCTCAGTTACGTACTCATCCTTATACACGTAATAAGTCCAAAAGTAAGATTTGAATAACATCACCTAATACCACACAATGTCATTTACATGATTTACCCTTGATTTTTTTTTTCTTGTAGCAAGGATAAATATACAATTTTATTCCTTATTTTGTACTTTCTGTGTTTTCAATAGTTTACTCACATAGAATAAATGTCTGTTAAATAAATGAACACCCTTTTTATTTCTACAATTAATATCATAAACTTTGCATATTTTGCTTTTAAATTAAATCTACATTATTTTAAACAAAAAAAAATTATTAGCATCAAATATAGTATCCTATAAAATAGGATAAAACTTATCAACATACTGTTCCCACCGGTTTCCCCTACATTTTAGCTGAAGAGGACTCTGTGTTGATTCTATTTCTCCTCTTCAGTAAGGTTTGCCAAACAGGTTTTTTGTTTCTGTAAATAAGTAAATAAACAAAACAGAGAAGTAATATGGGAGAAGTAATGGAAGAAGATATCAAATAAGACTGGGTGAGAAGTTTTGATTTAAAGTTCACAGTAAAATATACTGTGGTATTTAAAGATGGAAGGGGATGAAATTTGAAGGTTTTGGAAGAATTGTTAGAGCTTGCATGTTTATTTTCACAGTGTCCAGACACCTGGCCGCATAGCGGGTGGGTGGGCAGAGAGAGCCAAGCTTCCTCTGTACCTACAGCCACTCCCCATCTCTCGCATCACCGCCTGAGCTCTGCCTCCTGCCAGGTCTTCCCACCCACTCAAGGTCCATGGAAAAATTATCTTCCATGAAACCGGTCCTTGGTACCAAAAAGGTTGGGGACTGCAGCTTTAGGAAATGTGTGAATACACTGAGTTATACTGAACTTAGGGTTTGGATGCCGAGCTGAGCTTCACAGCAACAGTCTGAGACTCGTTGTGGAAATGATGTCTTAATTGGCAATATACTTGGCAGAGATGCATGGCGATATACTTTGGTAATGAAAAATATTTGGAACGGTTGTACCATCACAGGCATGCTAAATTTCACTGAAAGAGTAAAGAAGTACAGAAGTACTGTGTCAAATGCTTTACTTTGTTAATTTGGATAACTTTATTAGCAAAAAAGTTATTTTTTATTTCTAAGAATTATATGTACCTCAGGAATTTAGAACCTCATAGCATCATTTTTTGACTTTATGAAAAATTCCAAGTGTTGATGAAGATTAGCATTTGTGGAATAATCATATATATTTATATTTATATCAACAGTAACTATTAGGAAATAGTTTAAAAGTGGTAGTACTTGATTCTCTTTTTTTCTCTCTCATCTATATCTGTATACATGACAGAGTTAGAAAGCTATGTAGGGAGGCGCCAGTGAGTAGGGCGCCCGCCCCATATACCAAGGGTGGCGGGTTCAGGCCCAGCCCCGGCCAAACTGCAACAAAAAATAGCTGGGTGTTGTGGCGGGTGCCTGTAGTTCCAGCTGCTTTGGAGGCTGAGGCAGAAGAATCACCTAAGCCCAGGAGTTGGAGGTTGCTGGAGTGACTCCACTGCACTCTACCGAGGGTGAAAAAAAAAAAGAAAGCTATGTAAACAAGTCTCATTATTTTAGTCCTATTTAAAAATATAAATTGCTTGCAACTGTTTTCACAATATAGATTGTAATTTTGGTTTCTTTTCTGTATATTATTTGGTTGTGTATGGAACTATATAATAGCCTTAGCCAGAGATTATTCAGGGAGTACTTCTAAATGTCATCATCATCCATATTAAAATGACAGTCCTCACCTTTTTCCCAGAAACATCAGTATGTTCTTAGGGTCTTCTACTCATTTCTTGAAGATAGAAATGAAGTTTATCTTCTGGATTATCCTATAAAGCCCCCCTCTTTCCTGGGCACGCCTCTTTTTCCAGCCCAGACTTTGTACTTCAGTGCATTAGAACCAAAAGTCTTTGTAAAGTTAGAAGAACCTTAGGATAGAGTTGCAATAAATGTTGGTAATTTAGTCCTTAAGTAAAGCCACGTTGTACATTTGTAATTCTATATCCAGTAAAATACAGAGTTTTGTCTGAACAGAAGAGTGGATACGTGACAGATTACTATCTTATTTTGTGGAGAGTACATTGAAAATCTCTTTTTGACTAAGGAGGTTGATGCAGACTTCAGGCAGGTATGCTGCCATGCTGCCATTCTCAAGAGAGTAACAGCAACAAGTGTCTTGGGTGTTCTTGGTTCCATTTCACCACCTCGCCATCTGTGTAGACATGTGAGGATCAGTTCAACACATTTTGGAAATAATTTTTATGGTGGCTATTCTTTTCTGTAGGTAATTTTTTTTTATTTTGCCACTCCCACATAAGTGTAAAACAAGAAATATGTTTTAAGCAGAAATAACTATGGAGACTGCATATTTAAAATTTCCTCTTCAACAAGTAGAATTATTGCAAACTGAGCTTGACAGTGTCCAGTCACACCATGAAGGGAAAATTTTAAACTGAATGTCCATCAGTGTGTTGTAAAAATCTCTTTGCCCCTCTCAATAAAGTACCTTATTTGAGGATAAATATAAACATAAAATAAACATTATGTCATTTGATAATTTAATTCCCCTTCATTGTGTTCTTGAACACAAAAATATAACAAGGTAGCACAATATTTTGGAAGGATTGAATGCAGGAAGTATCCAAGTACTGTGAAATTCCGATTGGTTTTGAAAATTAGACAAGCAGTGATTTTAAAATATTTTAAGTTCATATGTGTATTCTTCATTACTATTTTATTTGCATATAAAATTAATTTTATGGAAGGTGCAGATGTCTTTACCCCTTAAAATTCTAATATAAAATGGGGAGATAATTGTTACAGAATTTACACACCTCTTTATGGATAATTAATAACTGCACAATCATTATAGCCTTCCAATGAATTTAAGCAGAATTTTTAAAGTAGAAGGTGTATGGCAATAACTTTGACTTTATTCTTTTATATAAATATTTTGCTAAATATTTATATTTTTTATATTTGACTAAATTATCATACTTCTGAATTGTGAAAACAAAAGGTATGATATTTAAATAATGCAATAATATATAAAATTGACATTGTTTTACATGTTCACAATGGATCTGTATATACTGAGGCAGAGTTTTTGCCAGTGCCCATTAAAGAATATTTTTCTTTAGGGAGTGGTTGTTAACTGGGGCACTTTTTTCCCACCACCTTCCCTAGCCCATAAAACATTTAGAAAATCTAGAGAAATCTTTGGTATCACAACTGGGTCGATCACTGCTATTGGCATTTACAGGGTAGAGATCAATGGTTCTGCTAACTTCTTATAATGTACAGGGCAGTTCCATCCTGAAAAGAACATCTGGCACTCCAGAACATCCATAGTACCAAAGTTGAAACTTGTGCACCAGAATATATACTAATAGGTACAAAAATACAATGTGACAAATGAATTATGCATAAGTAAATATTTAAGATATTCAAAATCTGTAAATGGGATAATTCGCTGTGGCTTGTTTACAACACATGTTGACATGCATAGATTATACACGTATGTATGTATTTGTGTATGTATTATATGAACACAGATGAATACACATATTCCTATGTGTTACTGATACTCAAATTATCGATTACATTTGACCCTGACAAATCCTTTTTTTGTCCTTAGTTACAAAACTCCTGGCTGTCCTGGCTTCTTTAAATGATTAAAGTTACAATTTTTAGTTGGCATAGTTTTTATCCTCCCTGTAATCATAAAGGAACCGGCATTTCCAGCACATTTTCTCATATTTAGAAAAGCGTTTCTTTGTGTGCCTTTCAGCTATCTGGATTGTTGATCTTCAGGCTTCATTCCTAATTCGTCTTGTGTTAGACATTTGTCTTCAATCATTTACTAAAAGTTATCTTCAATCATTCACTAAAATATAATTGTTGCTTCTGACAACTCAATATATGTTCAGTTGGATTATCTACACTGTGACTAAGATTCAGCTGTCATGATTTTAGAGAGTCAAGAGAATTATCATCACTGTCTTTCTCTACATTCAACTCATATTCCTATGTGGAGGGGAAAAAAGGCTAAACTCCAAAGCTCATCTCCTGCATCTGGAAGGAAACAAGTATTACAGTCTAAACACTGATCTGCCAGTCAAACTACATTTCATAATCTATTTTCAGTTTTCTTCTTAAAGACCTTTGGAAATTCTCACTGGTTGTTAGTACAACTAGATAAAAATGTAAGGAGATTCCTCTCCTGCTTGTATAAAGCTAAATGAGTGAGGGCAAAAAATAAGTGAAATAAGGGGGGATAGAAAGAATACATCACTTAGAAATATTGATAATGTGTTGCAGAATACTTTGTGTTTGTAAAAATGTCTAAATGTGTACCATAGACTGAGTCAGTCCTACTATGCATGATATTGATTTAAATAACACTGAAACTGTTCTCCATTCAGCATCACATTATATTATTTAATGATTGCTTATAGCAAATTTATAGTCTGGTAGTAATATTTGAAATCGGATAATGTGATGTCTCTAGTTTTGCTCTTTTGGGGTAGGATTGCCTTGGCTATTCATGCTATTTTGGGAATCCTTTTAAATTGCAGAATTGATTTTTCAAGTTATATGAAAAATGAAGTTGATATTTTGATAGTGATCACCTTGAATCTGTAGATTGCTTTAGACCAAAGGGTCTTTTGTGAACATTTGGTAAAATTCAGCATTAAAGCTACCCAGGCCTGAGCTTTTCTTTGTTAAGAACCTTTTTATTATCATTTCAGTCTTGCTATTGGTCTGTCCACGTTATCTGTTTCTTCCTCCTTCAATCTTGGTAGGTTGTATGTTTCCAGAAATTTGACCATTTCTTATTGGTTTTCCATTGTATTGATAGGTAGTTTAAATTATTTCTGATAACCATTTGTATTTCTGTATTATTAGTTGTAATGTTGTAATGTCTTCTTTTTCATTTATGATTTTGTTTTTTTGGGGAGTATATCTTTTCCTTTTTCTTTTCTTTAATCTATCTAGCAAATGATTTATCAATTTTATCTTTTCAGAAACAACTTTTTTTTTACCTTGATGCTTAATATTTTTGTTAGAGCCTATTTGGTTTAGTTTTGATCTGTTATTATTTCTTTCCTGCTTGTTTGTTCTTACTTTCCAAGTTCCCTGAGGTTATTATTAAATATCAATAGATTATGTATTCGAAATCTTTCCACTTCTTTCTTATAGGCATTTCTTGCTATAAACTTCTTCCTTAGCACTACTTTTTCTGTGTCATGTAGGTTTGGGTATGTTGTGTTTCAATTTTCATTTATTTCAAGAAAAATTTTTATCTCCTTTTTAATTTTGTTCTTGACCCAATTGTCATTTCAGAGCCTGTCATTTCATTCCCATGTGTTTGTACAGTTTCCAACATTTCTCTGTAATTGGTCAATATTTTTATTACATTGGAATCTGATTTTTTTTTTTAATTTGAGAAGACCTGTTTTTTTTTTTTTTTTTTTTACTAACACTTCTGAAGACTGCTCATGAACTGATAAGAAAAAAGTGTATTTGGTAACTATTGTAGAGATGTTCTATAAATGTCCGTGAGGTTCATTTGCTATGTGCCAAAGATACTTTAAATCCGATGTTTCTTCCTTTATTCTCTTTCTAGATCAGCAGTTCTCAACCTGTGGGTTGCCACCCACAGGAACTGTATTAAAGGGCCGTGGCATTAGGAAGGTTGAGAACCGCTGTTCTAGATGATCCATATAATGCTGAGAGTGGGTTGTTGAAGTCCTCAGCTAGTACTATATAGGAACCTATCTGTCTTTTTAGATCTCATGATATTTTCTTCATCTCTCTGGGTGCTCTAGTGTTGCATGCATAGATATTTAGAATTGTTGTGCCTTCCTATTGAATCACTCCCTTTAGCATTATACAATGGTCACCTTTGTTTCTTTTTAATGGTTTTGACTTCAAGTCTGTTTTTTTCTTTAATTTTTCTGATATAACTGTAACCACTCCTGCTCACTTTTGTTTCTCATTTGTATAGAATGTATTTTCCCATTCCTTCACTTTCAGTCTTTGTGTGTCTTTATAGGTGAGATGAGCTTGGGGATTGTTCAGTAGACATAATATCATTGGGTTATGTTTTTTTTTTTCTTTCAATTCATTTAGCCTATCTATATAGTTTAAGTGGAAAGATTAATATGTTTACATTCATAGTCATTATTAATTCATAAATTTCTATGAGCATATATGTGGCATTTTATTAAATGATTTCTGGTTGTTTTGTACCTTGTTTGTTTCATTCTTATCTGTGTGGCTTTGTGATTTTCTGTAGTGGTAACATTTGCTCTTGTGTCTGTGTGTATGCTCTACCAGTGTTAATATATATATTTTTTCATGTATTTATATGATGGTATATAAGGTTTTTTTACTTCCAGATGTAGGATTCACTTATACATTTCTTGTAGGGTCAGTCTAGTGGTGAGGAATTCCCTCAGATTTGGCTTATCTGTGAAAAACTTCATTTCTCCTTCATTTACTAGATTATTAGTCTAGGCTAATAGTATCATTGGCTAGCAGGCTTTTTTCCTTTAATCACTGTGATGTAAGATTTCTGCTGAGAAGTCTGCTACTAGTTTGAAGGGAGTTCTTCACACTGCCTTGACTGGATGATTTTTTCCTGCTGGTTTTATAATTCTTTCTTTGGTGTTTGACAGTTTGCTATAGGAAAAAAAAATTGCCAATCTTATTCCTGCTATATCTAGATGTCTGCATATCTTACTAGACTTGAGAAGACTTTATTCATTACTCAGTAAAATAGTTTTTCTAACACCTTCATTTTCTTTTTCATTCTTTGACTTTAAAAATTCAATTATTGGTTCATTCATGGTGTAACACATATCTTGAAGGTTTTTATCATTCTTTTCTGTTGACTTTTGTCTTACTGTTGAATGTTTTCTACTTTCTTTATATTATTTTGCAGCATTATATCATATATTATTGAGCTTCTTTAAAATCAACATTTCTAATTCTTTTACTGATTTTGTAAATTTGTCTCTGCTTGGGATCTGTTGTTGGAGATGAAATGTGTTTATTTGGAGGTGAGGTGACATATTCTTTGGTATTTTCTTATTTCCTGTGTCCTTATGTTGATATTTGGACATCTTATGTAGTGGTTGCATCTTTCAATTTTTTTGAATTTGCTTTTATAAGGGAGAACTTTTTCCTGAAGATATATCTATGGTATGGGCTGTGTAAGGCACTTTGCTGCCTCTGGGTGCAAGAGTGTGGTCTCTGTTTGATTTCTTTGGATACAAACAACAGCAGTTATATCTGCGATTTCTTTGGTGTACTCAAACTATGGATGTGGGCCACATGTAGCCCACCTAGGACATTTATCCATCCTGTCAGGTTTTTTGCTGCCATTGCGTGCCCTGCTTAGCAGCCAGCTCATCCTGGGGCCCGCAGTCTGGCTCTCCAGTAGTCTGAGGGTCAATGAACTGGCCCCCTGTTTAAAAGTTTGAGGACCCCTGTGTGCTTATTAGTTGAAGCGATTATAAAATTAGATTGGTGACTGGGATGTTAAGTGGACTGATCTTTGGGAACAAGTGGTGGCAGCAGTGGGCTGGCATGTGCATACTTAGGATGGGTGTCAGTAGGTCCAGCAGGGGCAATTCTTGGGTTTCAAGATGGTTTGCTCAGATACTGGTAGTGGCAGGAGTGAGCCAGAGGTTGGGCAAGTTCTCAGCTCACTGGGCAGCCAGTATAGCATGGGTGATGGCAGTATCAGAGATGAGACAACCCTCTGGTATTACCAGTGGCTGTGAGGAGTTGGGTGGTCCAGTCTCTAGGCCTATAGATGGTATATGCATGTCAGCGCCAACTGGGTTGGTAGTGACAGAATGGGTAGGTTCAACTTTAAGCCACAAGGAACCGTGAAGTGCCAATGGTGATGAACTGGGCTGAGCAATCCTCAGGCCCCCATACTTTAACAGGTATGGGGTGGTGGAACCTGGGTTGGGTGAACTTGTTCTAAAACCTCTCAATGTTGTGCATAAGTACTGCAGGAGTGTGGTGATCCCCAGTCTTCTGATGGAATACTTGGGTTAGAAGTGGCAGCAGGTGCCCTGTTGCCCTGTCACTTGATAGGACATGGTTACATTCAGTGGTAGCAGCTCAGGCCGATTATTGGAGACTATGTATATCACTCACTTCTCAACCCCGGTAGTGGTAGCCTGCATCTCTCTCTTGCCTCAGTCCCCGACATGGCAGCAGGAGTTTAGTTTACACTTATCCCCAGTACTGTTAAGCCCCATGACAATGTGTAGTCTTTTGTGAATTGGGATCTCAAAATGCTGCCTTGAGGTTAGTGCGAGACTTAGAACCAGCTCCTTTCCTGGAGGAGTACCATGGGGCATTCTCCAGGAAGCTCCCTGTTAGTTTGAAGGTCCGTGGTGGATTTCCTGTAGCTAGACTTGCAAGCATTCACAAAGAATGTCTGACTCACTGGGAACGCTCTTCTAGCTCCCACCTGATTCCAGCCAAGCAGGCAGACTCATTTCACTCTCCTTTCCTAATTTGGGTGTTTCCTGTTGATGTTTGCTTCTCTGTTGATGTCAGCATTCTTTCTTGGATAATCTAATAGAAATATGATAATCTAGTTACTGTTTTTGTTCTTAATGGACAAGGTGAGTATTTAATGTCGGCTATCTTAAAGCCTCTGCTCTTTTCAAAGTTCAAAGTCCAAACATTCCACTGTTGTAATAATGAGTCCATGGTAGCTTATGAGGATAGTGACATCCTCGCTGTATCTGCCTCATCGTTGGCAAGGAGATTCAAAACTGCTTCTAACCATGCAAGTGGAGGCCACATAGGATATATTCTCCTGTATCTCATTAAATATAGTCCAACACTATCCATCTATTCATCCAACATGGGACCCATTTGAACATAAACTTCTACCAAAAAATACCCAGATTAGTTGAAAAGTTTCCCATCGTGTATTTTGCCCACTTTTTAATGGAATTGTTTGGCTGTTTCCTACCGATTTGCTTGAATTCATTATAGCACTTTACAGTTATCAGTCATTTATTAGATATATAGCATGGAAACATTTTCTTCCATTCTGTGGGATGTTTATTTGCTCTTCTCATTGTGTTCTCGATGTGCAGAAGCTTTTAGCTTGATCAGAGCCCATTTTTTTTGTTGTTGTTGTTGTTACTGTAATTGTTTGGGGGAGCCTTCTTCATAAATTCTTTGCTTAGGTCAGTATCTATAAGAGTGTTACAAATTTCTTCCTTAAGGCAGAAATTATAATCCTAGGAAGAATATTGCTAACACTCTTATAGATACTAGGATTAGTGTTACTAACATTTCTTTCTAGTATTGGAAACTTCTGCCTTAGGTTTAAATCTTTCATCTATCATGAGTTGATTTTTGTGAATGGTGAGAGGTGTGGGTCCTGTTTCAGTCTTTTGCTTGTGGCTGTCTAGTTTTCCCAGCACCATTTATGGAATAGGGATTCTTTTCCCCAGTGTTGATATTTATATTTTGTCAAAACTCAAATGGGAATATGAAGATGATTTTATCTCTGGTTACCTGTTCTGATCCATAGGTGTATGTCCATGTCTCTGCTTTTGTACCAGTATCATGCTACTTTGGTTATTATAGCCTTGTAGTGTAGCTTCAAGTCTGGTAAGGTGGTGCTTGCTATTTTGTTCTTATTAAGGAAGATTACATTGTTTATTTCCTGTTTCCATATGAATCATCAAACTATTTTTTCTAGATCTTTCTCGTGGTGTTAGATGATATCTCATCTGGTGAGATGACGTTGTCCCCCTGGTTTTGATTTGCATTTCTCTAATAATTAGGGACAATGAGAATTTTTTCATATGTTTGTGAGCCATTCGTCTGTCTTCTTTAGAGAAGGTTCTATTCATCTCTCTTGCCCATTAATATATGGGATTGTTGGCTTTTTTTATGTGGATTAATTTGAGTTCTCTATAAATCCTAGATATCAAACTTTTTTTGTCTGATTCAAATTATGCAAATATCCTTTCCCACTGTGTAGGTTGTCTATTTGCTTTGGTTGTTGTCTCCTTTCACTTAAAGCTGTACAGAAGCTTTTCAGTTTAATTAAGTCCCATTTGTTTAATTTTGTTATTATTGTAATTGCCATGGATGTCTTCTTCATAAAGTTTTTCCCCAGGTAGAAATCTCCAAGTGTCTTTCATATCCTTTCTTTAAGGATTTTTATCACTTCATGCCTTACGTTTAGGTCTTTTATCCATCTTGAATCAATTTTTGTGAGTGAAGAAAGGTGTGGGTCCATTTTCAGTCTTTTAGATGTGGATATCCAGTTCTCCCAGCACCATTTATTGAATAGGGATCCTTTCCCCCAGTGTATGTTCTTGTTTGTTTTGTGAAAGATAAGATGACTTATTTGGCTGGGGCGGGGGGAACAAGATGGCGTCTGAGTAACAGATTCTTTGTGACCAGGCACGTTGAGATTGGGAGAGGACTCCAGGTACCTCTGGCTTGCGGTCTCTGCCTAGAAACATCCTTTTGGTACACAGGGAGACAGCAAGAGACTTCTAGACCCCAGGAGAAGGACAAAAGCAGTGGAGAAGTGACAAGAAGTTGTGTTCAGTCTGAGGCTGCGCAGCTGTAGCTATAATAGCAGTGAGATTGCAGGAAGGAAAGGCCTTCCCTGTGGGTTATTTTTTTGGACTTGAGCATTCTGTTGAATTACCTTGGGAGAACTTGAGTAAAGGTATGGGCAATTTTAAGAGTTGTCCGGGGTCCAGGACTGAGTTGCTGGGCCAGAACAGAGATATCATTGCTCTGCTGTGGGCCTGGAGCAGCCATTGTGGGAGAGCTGCCCTCAGGGTCAGAGAGTGAGGCTCAGGCTGGCAGAGCTTGGCCAGGTGATCTAGTGACTGTGAACAGCACCAAAGTCCAGGACAACAGAGTAGAAGAGCAGAGCTTTTGTTATTCAACAGTAGACCTGTCTTGTAGCCTCAGCCCTCAGGGGCATAGAATGAGGTTGGTTTTGGTAGCCACTTCAGGAGAGATCCCAGTGACAAGGGCTTTCCTGGGGAAGCCTCTGCTTAACCAAGGTTAATGGTTTAAAGTGATTTCTAAGTGGGCTGAGGAGAGATTCATGCTCTCCACCCTCCAGGGGTTGAGGGCAAAGAAGTCAGCAGAGGCCTCCAGTCTCTATCTTATACAGCCTTATCAGCACTGTGATTAGCATCTCATACTCCAGAAGATCACCCGTTGCCCAGACAAGATTCAGCAAGATATATATACTTCTTTGTTTTGGTTTTGAGACCTACCTTTTTTATTTCAACTTTTTCCCCCTAGATTTTTCTTTTTCTTTTATTCATTTTTCTAGTGTAAATATAATTTTCCATTGTTGTCTTCTTTAGTAATGAGAACTTCATTTTTGCTAGTATTTCTGCCTCTATTATTTGGTTTTCCCTCCAATTTTATCCTGTAAGATTTTCTGTTTGTTTGTTTTGGTTTGATTTATAGTATTTTTGTCTTTCCTTTCTATTGTGTGGAGGTGGGGTACCGTGTTTGCTTAGGCTTGCAAAGAGCTGCTAACCTCAAGGGAATCACCCAATCCAGCACCCCCAGAGGTTGGGGGGTTTTAAGGTATGGGTCAAAGTACCCTACTATACACTTTTATTATTCTGGTCTCCCTCTATATGTGCCTTTCTTCTTTATGTCAATATTCCCTTTTACTCACTCCCTTTCCTCTCTTTTTTCTTCTTTTTAAAATCTTTTTTCCCTTCTCATTCTTCAATCTTCTCATCCTTTTAGTCTTGTTTAGATCTTTTAAATATTTTCTATCATTTTATTAATAACCCCATTTGTTTATGCATTATGTTCCTGAGATCACTGACTATCTTTATGATGTTTATTTTTTAATAATAATTAATCTTTTATTAAATCATAACTTTGTACATTGATGCATTTATGGGGTTCAGGGTACTGCTTCAATATCCATTGTGAAATGTTTACATTAAACCAAGTAACATATCCATCACAATTATACTCATTTCTTAATAGTTTGAAATGTATCATTGCATCATGGACATTAGGTGAGGTCCCCCGAAATACCCTCCCTTCTCTCATATCCCCTCTCCCCACCCCTCTCTCTCCTCTTCCCTTCTACTTTATGGACTATAGTTATGTTTTGCCATTCATATGATTGTGTAAATGGTTATATATTGATTTCATTGTAGTGTGGAGTACATTGGATAATTTTTTTCCATTCTTGGGATACTTTACTAAGAAGAATATGTTCCAGCTCCATCCAGGTAAGCATAAAAGATGTGAAGTCTCCATCTTATTTATGGCTGCAAAAAAAGTATTCCATGGTGTACATATGCCACAGTTTGTTAACCCATTCATGGGTCAATGGGCACTTGGGCTATTTCCATTTCTTGCCTATTATGAATTGGGATGCAA
>CAUYQV010169273.1:0-55551 GCA_963574575.1 Galagoides demidoff
GGCGTTGTGGCGGGCGCCTGTGGTCCCAGCTACTTGGGAGGCGGAGGCAGGAGACTTGCTTGAGCCCAGAAGTTGGAGGTTGCTATGAGCTGTGATGCCATGGTACTCTACCCAGGGGGATAGCTTGAGGCTCCGTCTCAAAAAAAAAAAAAAAATTTGTAACATGACAAATTGAAATCTCCAAAATGATACTCAATTTGATGACAGATTTTGGCCTCCAGAACAGCCATTTGTTCATTATCACCATTTTCGGCCATTGTGGCTATCTTTAAGGTCCTGGTCCCACAGAGCCACACCACAGGTTCACTAGCAGTGACATCCAGAACTCCCAGTGCAGCCAGCTGGCCTGCTGGCCTGACACGCTCTAGAAAGACCGGCACTGTCCCCGCAAGCCCTGTGACCTGAGTGCGCAGGGCTGCGGGCAATGGGGTGATTCTTTTTCGCATAACTTTCCCGTGGTGGTGTGATGTGCCATAGACAGCGAGTGGGGTTCCAGCTTCACCAGAGCTGGTCTTCCCAGATCTCACTCTGCCCATGAGACCATCTGGTCCCATCCACTTCTTTTGTGCTGATCATTGCTGCTGAGAACATCCACTATAAATTTAATAGGTGTGGTGGGGGGCACCTGCAGTCCAGCTACACGGGACTGAGGCAAGAGGATCGCTTGAGTCCAGGAGTTCAAAGCTGCAGTGAGCTGTGATTGCACCACTGCACTCCAGCCTGGGCCACAGAGCAAGGCCACATCTCCAAAAATAAATACGTATGTGCATACACACACGCATAAAAGTGAACTAACTAGCAGGTGGGGGGCTTAGATCTTTCCTAGACCAGTCCATGAGAAGACTACAAGTAGTCAAAGTAGACGCATGGGGATGGGTGCACCTGGCCAGGTGTTCTAGGGCTCAGCAGACTCTCTGGTGCACTTCTGAACATCTGCTGACCAGAGCTGAGAAGCTGCAGTGGCAAAGGGAAGGTGTGGCAGCCAGATCCTGGGACTGGGCTCCCTGAGGGCTGAGCCCTGAACCATTTCAGAGAGGGAACAACCAGGGGCACCTTCAGAGGCCCAGCCCTACCTGGAGGACAGAGGTGCCCCAGAGCACACCATAACCCTTCTGGCCCTGCGTTAGCACCCTGTGACTGCTGTAATAAATTAGCCACAGGGCACGCTCTCACGGTCCCGGGGACCACAAAGCTGAAATCAAGGTGTTGGCGGGGCCCCCTAGTGCCCAAGGGGAGGAGTCTCTGTGCCTCCCACAGCTGCTGGTGGCCTCAGGGATCCTGGGCTCAGGTCCGCCACACCCCAATCTCTGCCTATGTCCTTCAATGGCTCTCTCTGTGTCTCTTCTTATGTATCTGATAAAGATGATCATCTGGGGCTCACCGAGGTAATCCAGGATGCCCTTATCTTAAGACCCTTAGTTACATCTGCAAAGAGCCTTTTTCCAGATAAGGTCTCAGATCTTGGGGCATGAACTTATCTTCTGGGGGGATGAACATTCAACCCAACACAGTCCTCCCCAGACCCCAAAAGTTCATGTCCCTTTTAAGACCAGAATACACTCACCCCATCCTAACACCCCCAAAATCTCAACCACTGCAGCATCAAATCCAAACTCTCATCTAAATACCATCAGTTCAAAAAGTCCCAAATTTCATTACCTAATATCATTTAACCAGTTAAATCGGGTATGTGTGAGATATGGGTTGATCCATCCTGGGGTTGAATCCTGCATATATGGACCTATTAATTTAGTAAACAAGCTTTCTGCTAGAAGTATAATAAATAGTAGGCAGGCATGGGACAGACAGCCCACCCAGGAAGGCAGATGCTAATGGGGTCACTGGCTGCTCAAAAAACCAGCAGGCGGAGTCCAAGCAGTCTCCAGCTCAGGAAGCCACCTCCAGTAGCTCTGGCTCCATCATCCTTCCCCCGTCCCAGGGTCACTCTACCCTGTCCTCAGGTCACTCTGCCAGCACGGCCCCTGCCCAAAGAGTCCCAGAAGTCCATGCCTCCCTTCACTTTGGCCATATCCATCCCCACAGGCCCACACTGGTGTAAAATTCCCTAAAACCTTGTGTCGCAGGGACCGATGCCATCAGACAAGAGGGTGCCCGCACATCTGTCCTGGAAAACTGCATCTTCCTTCTCGGCTTCTGCTGAGACGGCTGCTTGGATGCCTGAGTCACACAGGTCTCTGCCACAGAGGTTGTCCTGCCGCACCCACGGCCATCTCTGCAGAGCAGGCCTTGCCATAGGGAACCCCAGATTTATTATCCTTTGCCATTGGGACAGGCCTAGGACCTCCCAGGTCTTCAAGTTCTGGATTCCTTTAGCAGTTCCTTCCTTAGTTGTCTCTTTGCTCTAACGTTTTACTACAAGCAGCCAGGAGAAACTGGCTGCACTTTCCACACCTTGCCTAGAAACTGTGGCTAGCTGCCCAATGCGTCACTTACAAAACTTGCCTCCACCAGGAGTAGAGCACAGCCTAGCACATTGCTGCCCCTTTCCTCCAGTGTCCACTGACATGGTCCCCACATCCTGGGGGTTCACACCAGCAGCACCTGCATCGGTGTTTCCACCTTCCCTTCAGACGGTCTCAGCTCTGCAACTTGCACCTCAAAACTGCTACGGCCTCGGCCTATCACCTAGGATGTTAGTGCCACACGTCCATGCAGTGGCTGTGGCAGCACCTGTCTCCCAGTGCCAGGGCTGCCACAACAAATCCACAAACCACAAACTGGTGGCTTAAAACAGCAGACAGGTGTTCTCGCACAGTCCTGGAGGCCAGAAGGCCAACATTGTCCTCCAGGTCTCCAAAGGAGCATCCCCCCACCCTCTTCAGCTCTGTGGCTCAGGCATCCCCTGGCTTGTGGCCACATTGTTCCAGCTTCTGCCTGTCCTCACTTGCCTATCTCCTTTGTGTGTGTCCCCAAATGTCCTTCTCCTCACAAGGACACTTAGATCCTCACTGGATCCAAGGCCCACTTAGAAAATCCTCCCAAGGCTATGATCAGGGTTCCAGGGCATTAACAAGTCTTTGGGGGCATGGGCCACCATCAGACCCTCCTGCCCACTGAGGGCTCCTCAAAGACAGACTGCCTGGGGACATCCCCCAACACCAGGCCCTGGCAAGGACTCTCACTGTCCACTTCTGCCTAGTGAGCCCTCTGCATACCAACCCTGTGCCCCACCCATCCTTCCAGATTATAGGAGACCCAGCAGGTGCGGCCAGCTGAGGTGACACCCCAAGACTGAGGAGAGTATAGGTGACTTCTCCCTGGGCACGCTTGAGGTCCACACCTCGGCCTCCTGCCCTTTCCTCATGCCCACCCACTATGGCCCCTTGGGGGATGCCTGGACAGTGTAATATAAGTGGCAGGAGAAAGTGCCACCCTCACCAACCCCAATGGGAAGCACATCCCAGGGGCTCCCTGTGCTCCCAACCCCGTCTGGGGCTGTCACTGCCTGGAATGCCTGCCCACCCACAAAGCCCCTGCTGCTGACCTGAAGGTGAGTCCAGACTTGCTCTTGAGGTTCCTCAGCAGCTCCAGCTGGTTGAGAGGGGGGATCAGTCTGGGTGGGAGAAGGATGGGGAGTGAGCCAGGAGCAGACCCCACCCTCTCCCACCAGCGTCCTCAGCACACGCAGGCAGGGCATAGGTGTGGTCAGGCTCTGGACAATACCCACCTGTGCCCAGGCTCCATGTCCACCTTCCCTCCCCAGCCCTGCGAGCCTCAGGCTCTGGATGTGGCCATGACCAGCAGGGCTGGGGAGGGGAATGGAGCCCAGTGGAGAACCCGGCCCTTGCAGCGTGGGCGGGTGAGGAAGGGCATTGCTGGGCCACCCCCCTCCTTTCCTCCCCCTTCCCTACCCCTGAACATTCCCAGGGCAGCACAGCTAGGACACAGGGGCCCTGGCCCCTCTCTGCCAAAGACAAGGAATCTGCTGTGCTCCAAGATCCCTTCCCAGTCCTGACCCATACCCCGCTGCCCCCAACCACTGCCCTATCGTCACTTCCATCCCTAACCCTGATGTCCCAGGCACTTCCCCATCCCCCCCCCTGCAGTGCTGTGAGCTCCTTCTGTCCCTGCTCTCCCTCTCCCCCTATCCAGTGGGCCAGTCACTGTCCAGGTGGGTCAGAACCAAGCCAGGGCCCAGGCTCTAGCACTGGTCAGCTCGCCCATGGGGGCAGCCAAGTTCCACATGGGCTAGAGACTGTAGCCCAGTAACAGACATACAATGTCAGCTCTCAGAGACCCACAGGAGGCCATGCCTCGACACAAGAAGTCATGGCTTGATATGGCAGGTCACACCTCAACACAGGAGGTCACACTTCCACACGGGAGGTCACACCTCAGCATGGGAGGTCAGGTCTTGACATGGGGGCCACACCTCCGCATAGGTGGCCACACCTGCACGCACAGCAGCAGTGCCCGACAGCTGGCAGGCAGCCAGGGAAGTTCACACAGCCCCAGCTGCTTCCAGGGGCAGTTGTGGAGGCTGAGGGTGAATGTGCCAGTGGAGGGGAGGGCCGGCCTGGTGTCAGCTGCAGAGGGCTGCCCACCCATGCTGGCGGACAGCTTCCATGGGAGCCAGCACACCTTATTTCTGAGCATGGTGGAGGTAGAGGTAGCCAAGGAAACTGACCGGTCCCTACCCAGAGCACCCCATCCCTTCTGGCAGGCATGCGCTAACATTTTGACCCTGTTCCCAGGAAGGCCATCTCTGCTCCAGAAAGGGTGACCCCTGGAGAAATCGGACCCTGGTCCAGGCAGAGGGGTGGCCCCCACACTCTGCATGGCTTGCCCTGGATGTCATAATAGAGCAAGAGCCCACCCACTCCGCAGGGAGAAGACCCTTGAAGTGTGTGGCAGCTCTGTGCCCTAACCCCTCTCCCACTCCAGGCTGTGGCCACAAACACAGCGGGGGAAGAGCCCTTAGAAGACACACTGATGGGGGCAGGGGCCAGCACACACACCTGTCTGTGCTGCCGGTGGCAGAGACATTCCCCCGGCACACTGGAGAGACTCAGGGGGACTGGAGTCCAGGGAAGGAGACCCCAAAGCCCTCCAGAGGTGAGGTGCCCTGGAGGAATTGTCACTGGCTGGACAGTACCCGTAGCCCAGGATGGCACCCTGCGCCACAGTGGACACACCCATGTCTGCCACATCAGCTGTGCTCACAGGTGGGGGCCGTGAGCCGGGAATGAGGTCACAGGTAGAGACAAGGCAGGAAGCAGGACAGGAGCAAAAGACAACCCAAGGACAAACGACCCACAGCAAGGAAGCAGCAGCTAAGGAAGGAGGAGGGCAAGAAGAGCCGGACAGGGACACAGGAGGACAGAGAGGGGTTCAGAGAGGAAGCTTGGACCGGCACGGGGGCTCCAGGCAGGGTGGGGCCACAGGGTGACCGGGGTGACAAGGCCTAACGACCACACAGCACAGCAAGAGGTGCAGGGCTGCTGGGTGGGGCAGGGCTCTGCAGGGTGGGCGGGGGCGGGGCTGGGGCCGGGGCCTGCCCAACACTGCCCCACACAGAACGAAAACCACACACACGCTTTCTGCCCATGCATTTCCTACCTGGAGGCCCCGTAGGTTTGAGTTTGTGAGCTTTCAAGGGTTTTCACACACACACAAAGGGAAAAGAACGGAAATATTTTTAAAAGAACAGGTTAAGGAAAAGAAAATGAAAAAAAAGAGCCAAGGAAAGTGGGGGAAACAACAGAACAAAGAAAATTAGCACAGGGTCAACCTAGCCCTGACCCTGGGCTGAGAGCAGCCGTTCTGCAGTACTCATGGCTCATGTGGTGGCAGTAAATGCCCACACTTCTAGGAAAGATGGGCACAGCCAGGCCTTCAGGGCTCCATCTTCCAGAAGGTGCCAGGTGGGATGGATGCTGAGAGAGTGGACTGGGGCAGGCCCAGAGGACAACTTCAATTGCTAAGGACCACCAAGGGCTGTAGCACCCTCCACCCAGGGACTTGCCCAGGAAGGAGGCAGTGGGCCAGTCTCTGGGCTGCCCCACCATGGCTGAGGTCAGGACCAGACCCTTAAGTAGTCCCAACCAAGACCTGTGCCCACCTCACCCTCAGGGAAAGCTTTGGAGGACAGAAGCAGGTCTTGGAGCAGGCAGACACCTCAGGGCAGAGGACAGCAGGCAGGGAGGGTGGGCCTGGGGCACCAAGTGCCTCGGCCCCTCATCTCAGACCAGCCCACCCAGAAAAGTCCTGGGGGGATGCCACACCCACTTGTAAACAAGAACCCTTGAAAGCCACCCTCTGACCACAGGGGCTCAAGGGCCTGCCGGTGCTGCCTCTCCTCTGCCCACACAGAGGCACTTTCTGAGTCTCCTTCTCCTCTGCTGCCCAGGGGCTGGTGGGGTGTCTGTGCTCTATCCTGTCAGGGGGCTCCAGGGACCCTCAATGTAACACAGGTCCCCTGGGCCTAGAGCCTCACTATGCCCCAGGGTCACTTGCCTTCCCCCACATAGAGATCCTAGTCCTGACTGGAGGTCATAACTATCTGTCCACTCTTGTAAAACCAGGGAGCTGAGGCCTCCGGGGAGAGGAGTGTCCTGGAGGCACCATGACACAAAGGAGGCCCAGCCCAGGGGAATGGAAAGCAGAGAGAGGGAAATGAAAGTGAAAAACAAAAACTGAACACTAAAAACAAAGAACAAAATTAATTCTTTAAAATAAATCACACACAGAATCTTTTTGAAATATACATACATTTTAAAGAAAAAAACAGTTGATTAAAATAATGAACAACAAAAAAGGGGGTTTTTTTGTTGAAACCGATGAAAAATAGAAAATAAAATCGATGCAGCAGCAGCAGGGCGGGTGGGTGGTCCTGGCGGCGGTACCTGTACATGGGCACGGTGACGGTGCGCTCGTAGTACTGCCACGTGGAGTGCAGATCCGTGCGTGACAGGTTGGTGGCGTAGAATCTCCAGGCGGCCTGAGGAGGGAGACAGGTAGGTCAGTGAGGGCCGCCCTGCACCGTCGGGTCCCTACCCCACCCTACTCTACCGACAGGCAGGACTGCCAGTCAGGCTGGTGCAAACAGTGGGACCACGACCTTGTAGGGTCTGTGTTCTTGTCCTGCCCTCCACAGTCCTCACTGGACCTCATGCTGCACCACCAGGGCCACGTGCATCCATCCTCCCTGCCTGGTGGCCTGGCCAGGTAGGCTTCCCCAGTCAGGGCTGAGGGGACTCCACATCTCAAGCCTGCAGCGTACGATCCACTTGGCCTAGATTTCTGTCTTACACTTTTTTTCCCTTTGGCACTCAAATGCACATAACATAAAATGCACAGCTTTAAACACTTTAAAGTGTGCGATGCAGAGGCGTCTCATCCCTTCGAAGCTGTGCACATCACTACTACCTGATTCCATGACTTGCTCAGCATCCCAAAGGACCCCTGACACAGCAAGTGGTCACTAGCCACCCTCCTCTCCCCAACTCCTGGCAACTGCCAGTTCCCACTAGCCCCTCCGGATTTCCCTGTCCGTGGACTCACACAGCACATGGCCTTCTCTCCTGGCTGTTCTCACTGAGCATGTCCTCAGAGTTCATCCAGATTGTGGCATGTAAAAGCCTCATTCCTTCTCATGGATACAGCATATTTTGTTGACCTATTAATTCACTGATAACCATTTGGGTTGTTCCCACTTTTTGGCTATTATGAATAGTGCTGCTACAAAATGTGTGTATAGTATTTGGCTGAAGACCTGTTTTCAATTATTTTGTGTCTATACCTAGGAATGGAATTGGTAGGTCATATAAATCCATATTTAACTTTTTGAGGAACCACCAAATTGTTTTTTCACAGTGGCTGCATCATTTTGCAATCCTATGAGCAATGTACAAGGGTTCCAATTTCTTCACATCCTCACTAATACTTACTTCTCGTTTTGTTTTTTTGTTTGTTTGTTTGCAGATTTGGCTGAGGTCGGGCTTAAACCTGCCACCCCCAGTATATGGGGCTGGTGCCCTACTCCTTGAGTCATTTGCGCCACCCCCTTTTTATTTGTTTTAATTTTAGCCATCCCAATGGATGAGAAGAGGTATCTCACTAGGGACAAATGATATTGAACATCTTTTCATGTGCTTTCGGCCATTTTATCTCCTCATTGGAGAGAGGTCTATACAAATCCTTTGCACAACAATCCTTCGGGTCCTTTGTACTTTTGTTGCTGAGTTGTAAGAGTTCTTTATACATTCTGAATACCAAACACGTGTACTATATATGATTGGCAAATATTTTCTCCTGTTCTGTACATCCCCTCAGGACTCTGTAGAGTCCCACTAGCAATAAGGCCCTCACAAGGGGCAGTGCTTCAACCTTGAACTTGCCTCTAGAACTGTAAAGAAATTAATTTCTTTTCTTCATAAATTAGCCAGTCTCAGATATTCCGTTACAGCAAGCAACAGCAACAGAAAACAAAAACAAGTTACAAACCAAAAATATACTACTATAGGCTTTTATATTTACCTAGGTATTCCCCTTATGGTGTTCATATGGCTTGAGTCCAATCTAGTGCCCTTTAATTTCAGCCTAAAGAATTCCCTTTAACTTTTCTTATAGAGCAGGCCTATCAGTAATGAATTCCCTCAGCCCTTGCTTACATGAGAATGTTTTAATTTCTCATTCATTTTTGAAAGAAAGTTTTGTCCAATACAGAGTTCTTGGTTGACAGGGTGTTTTCCTTTTTACTTTCAAGTCTTCAAATATGTCATTCCACTACCTTGTGGCCTCCATGGTGTCAGGTGAGAAATTTACAATTAATCTTACTGAGAGTCCCTTATATGTGAGGAATTGCTTCTCTCTTGCTGCTTTCAAGAGTCTCTCTTTGAGTTTTAGCAGCTGATTATAACGTGTTTTGTGCGGATCTTTTTGAGTTTATACTAGTTGGAGTTCATTGAACTTCTTGTATGTACAGATTCGTGGCATTCATCAAGCTGGGATGTTTTCAGCCATTATTTCTTCGAGAACTACATATTCCTTTTGTTCTTTTCTCTCTCTTCCCCTTTAAAGAATTTCATTATGCTAACACTGGCAAACTTCATGGTATTCCTCAGGTCTCTTAGGCTCTATTCATAATTTTTCTTCTTTTTCTTTCTGTTCCTCAGACTGAATAATTTCAATTGACCTATGTTTGAGTTTGCTACTTCTCCTTTCTGCCTCCTCAAATATGCTGTTAAATTCCTTCTAGTGAATTTTTCAGTATTATTGTACCCTTCAGCTCCTGAATTTATCTTTATCGATATTCAGTTTGGCAAGACATCATTCTCCTGATTTCCTTTCACTCTTTTCTTTTGAGCATACTTAAGACAGTTAACTTGAAGTCTTTATCTAATAAGCTGAATGTCTGAAATTTCCTCGAGGAGAATTTCTATCAATTTCTTTTCTCCTGTGTGTGACCCACACTTTCTTATTTCTTTGCATGCCTCATAAATTTTTGTTGAAAACATTTTGAATACTATAATGTAGTAACTCTGAAAATCAGATTACCCTCCCTCCCTAGGGTTTTATTGCTGCATGTTGTTGGTTGCAGTTGTTTAGTGCCTTTCCTAAACCATTTATAAAGAGTGTATTCTTTGTCATGTGTGGTCACTGAAGTCTCTGTTCCCTTAGGTTAACAGTTGGCTAGTGATTTAACAAAGGCTGGAACCAAAGAGGAAAAAAAATACTCTTTTAGTCTTCACAGATTGGTTGTGTGCTAGGACACCCCTTCAACACTTATCCAGGCTTTTTACCACTTTGTTCATCCCTAACTTTTTGCTTGCATGGAGCCTAAAAGTCACACTGAGGTGAAAGCTTAGGGTCTTCTCCAGTAATCACTGAGCATGTGCCCAACTCTGGGCATATGTATAGCCTTCCAGGTTCCTTCGTATGTGGGGGCATTGTCCTTTGTATCTCCTACCCTAGCCTCTTCTTTCTCAGGCCTTTTGATATGTTTCTTGTCCCACCTGCATTCCCTGCTCCAGGAAACTGTTACTAACATATTTGTCTTTAAATGTGTTTGAAAGACACTGCCCAGAAGGTCATTCCAGCTATGAGATAGTCCCAAAAGGTGGATGAAACAAAGGCAAATACCTAAGCTGAACCTCCTGGGTGCCCCCTAGAGGTCAAAACAAACAACTACAATTCTTTGGGGATAGGATCCACATTATCCGCTTGGACAACAGAAAGAACACCAGGCATGCCAGCCACCATCTCCATTGCTGCCACAGAGCTAGACATTTAAAGCTCTCTTAATCAAACACAGTAGCTTGTCCTTCACTAAGCTTTTCCCTCATTGTTAAAAATTTGTATTAGGTTACAGACTTCAAAAAAAGTTGATTCTGTCATTTTTTTTTTTTTTTTTTTGCCAGTATAATCATTGCTTTAGTGGAGGGATGAGTTTGGTGGCTCTCTACTCTTCCATCCTCAGTAACATCCCTGTTCCCTAAACTTTAATCTGGAAACTCGCTATCAGCTTTGGGGCCCTACCTCTTTATTGTGAACCTTCTCACTCCCACCCACCTGTCACCCACCCCCTCAGCCTGGGCTGGATTCCTAAAAGGCCACACCTCTGTCATACTCCTACCTCCCCAGCAGTTCTGCAGCTTGGCAGAGCTGTTCCTCTTCCTGGCTCTAAAATGGGGGTCCCCCTACATCTTCCCTAGGAGGCCCCATACCCTCCCTCACATCTATCTCAGGCTGGCCTTGCTCCTCAGCTCCAGATCCCTACATTCAAGGAAACACTTTTTTTTCTTTTTTGAAACTGTCTCACTTTGTTACCCTCGGTAGAGTGCTATGGCCTCATAGCTCACAGCAACCTCAGACTCTTGGGCCCAAGTGATTCTCTTGCCTCATGCTCCTGTGTAGCTGAGACTATAGGTGCCTGCCACAACACCCAGCTATTTTTTAGAGACAGGGTCTTGCTCTTGCTCAGGCTGGTCTCAAATCCCTGAGCTCAGGCAATCCACCTGTCTCAGCCTCCCAGAGTGCTAGGATTACAGGCATGAGCCACTGCACCCAGCCTTAGACGCCCATATTCAGCCCCTGCTTGCACCTCTTGATGGCAACCTGGCTCCTCATGCTTCATGAATCCAAATCTGAGTTCACAAACCCCAATACCTGCCCCACCCCACGCTTCTCCCTCTCAGCAAACAGCACTACTACCCATGCAGAAGCTCAAGCCAGAAGCCCTTGTCATCTCTGCCCTGCCCCTCCCAGTCCTTGGGTCTGATACACACTGCCACACTCTCTCAGGCCCTCATGTGACTCAGGGCCAAGGCCAATCCAGAAAAGAGAGTGCACCTGGCAAACATAGGGCCCTCGGCAAGAAGCAGCTGTAATGCCTCCTTGCTCCATGTTGGGCTCAGGGCCCGACCCCAGGGGCTCTGGTGAGGCTGTCCATTCCCTTGGGCAGGGCCATCTGTTTTGGCAGGATCAAGTGCAAAAGCAGTGATGTCAAGGCTGCCCCAGGCACCCTGATGTCCAGAAAGACATAGACAACTCCTCAGAAGCCCTCAGGGCACAAGGGCCTGACTTCTCCTTTGGGGGTCTCCCCACTTAGCTTTTTGCTCTCTGGGGGCCATCACGCTCAGCCATGGACCATGTAAGTAGCAGTCCTCCTCACCCTCAGACCCAGGCAGCAGAGCTAATGGGATCACCACCAGCCTCAACTCCAGCCCCAGATTCTGAAGGAAGATCAGCTTCTCACAAAGGAAGGACGTTTTGACCAGCAACTTCACTGTAGAAACTGTCCTGGAACAGCTCATCAGACCGAGAGCATGGCCACCCTGCAGCCCTAGGAACAGCTGCACCACCCACACACAGGGAAATCTAAGCAGCTCTGTGTCCTGGCTATAAAAGCAAACAGAGCAGGCAAGGCAGGGTATGTCTTCTGCTGGGTTGGACAAGGCACAACCTTGCTGCCACTGCCGTGCTGGGGGACAAGGTGGGCACCTCACTGCAGTGCAGTCCGCCTCCCTGTGCCTTGCAGACGGTGCACATTGCACAGATTGGAGGTTTGTGGTGGCAGGTTTCCAGCACTGCAAGCTCACTCTGCACCACATCCCAGCAGTTCTTGCAGCGTCTGTAACGTCTCCCTTGGATTACATCTGCTACGGTGATCTACAATCTGAGATCTTTGGCATTACTGGTGTAATTGCTTTTGGTGCCGAGAATTGTGCCCGTTTAAGAGAGTACACTTTGTGTGTCACTCGTTCACTGACCAGCCGTTCCATCTCTCCCTCTCCTCAGGCCTCCCCAGTCTCTGAGACACAACAATATTGAAATTATACCAAACCCTACAGTGGCCTCTAAGTGTTCACGTGAAAAGAAGAGTCGCAGGTCTGTCACTTTAAATCAAACCTAGCCATGACCAAGCTCAGAGCGGAAGGCATTCTGAAAGCCGAGAGATGCTGAAAACTAGGCCTCTTGTTCCCAATTGTTAGCCAAGCTGTGAAAGGAAAAGTTCCTGATAGAAATTAGAAGTGCTACTCCAGTGAACACACAAATGATACAAAAGCAAAACAGCCTTATTGCTGATAGGGAGAAAGTTTTAGTGGTTTGGACAAGATCAAAGCAGCCAAAGCCTAATCTAAAGCCAGGCCCTGACTCTCTTCAATTCTGTGAAGGCTGAGAGGGGGGAGGAAGCTGCAGAGAAAAGTATGAAGTTAGCAGAGGCTGGTTCATGAGGGTAAAGGAGAGAAGGCATCTCTACAACATGGAAGTGCGAGGGAGATGTTATGCAGAAGATCTCGCTCAGAGAATTGACAGAGGTGGCTACACCCATCAATAGACGTTCAGTGCAGACGAAACACCTTTGCATTGGAAGAAGTTGCCACGTAGGACTTTCATAGCTAGGGAGAAGTCAATGCCTGACCTCAATAGGAGCTAATGAGTCTGGTGACTTTATGTTGAAGCCAGTGCTCATTTACCGTTCCAAAAATCCTACGACTGCTAAGAATTTTGCTAAACATATCCTTCCTTTACTCTGTAAGTAGAACAACAGAGTCTGAATGACAGCACAGCTTACTGAATATTTTAAG
The DNA here is from genome assembly GCA_963574575.1 of Galagoides demidoff. NCBI lineage: Eukaryota > Metazoa > Chordata > Mammalia > Primates > Galagidae > Galagoides > Galagoides demidoff. The sequence continues at coordinate 13,053 of CAUYQV010169273.1, forward strand.
CCCACTGTTGAGACCTACTGCTCAGGGGAAAAAAATGAAAGTCCTTTCAAACATCACTACTCCCTGATAACACATCTGGTCAGTGGGAGCCCTGATGGACATGTGCAAGGAGACTGACGCTGTTCAAGAGCTAACACAACACCCATTATGGGTCAAAGAATAATTTCAGCTGCCAAGTCTTATTAGTCTAGAAATACATTTTGTAAGGCTACAGCTATCACAGAGTGATTCTTCTGATGGATCTGGGAAAAGTGCATTGAAAACCTTCTGGAAAGGATCCACCATTGTAGACGCCATTCAGAGCACTAGTGACTCATGGGGAGAAGGTCAAAATGTTGACAGTAACAGGTGTTTGGTCTTGCAAGTCAAACTCAGAAGACCAAACTGATTCCAGCCTCAGGAATGACTTTTAGAGGTTTGAAATTCCAGTGGGAGAAGCAACAAGAGAACAAGGATTAGAAGTGAGGCCTGAAGATGTGACTGGACTGCTGCAATCTCATGATCCAGCCTTAACAGATGGGGAGGGGCTTCTCACGGATAAGCAAAGAAAGTGGTTTCTTGAGATGGAATTATGAAATTTATAGGCACTTGAGTGAAATCAGTTTGTCATCCCCAAGTGAACTAGAGCCAGGAGAGCACAAATCCCTCCCTCAGGGCTGCGGCAATTCAGATGAGAGGCTCTGGACAGAGCCCTGCCCAGTGACAGCACTACTACTGGCCAGACACTGGCTCTGAGCCTGGAGAACCAGCACTCTATCTGCAGACACTCCTGTCTCTGTCCCTATCTCCTGTCAACTCCTCCTTTGGGCAGCAGATGCTCCCTGCCCCCTGCCCCTTCCCCTTCCCCTTTCCCTCTCCTCACCTCTCCCACTGCACCTATGGTTCACTGTGTAACCAGGTCATACCCTCTTGTCTGTCTTCCAAATAAATTCAATCTATTTGGAGATATTCCTTTTCTAAAAAAAAATTTTTATTAAATGATAACTGTGTACATTAATGCAATCATGGGGTACAGTGTGATGTTTTCATATACAATTTGAAATATCTTCATGAAACTGGTTAACATAGCCTTCATGTCATTTTCTTAGTTATTGTGCTACAACATTTATATTCTACTTTAAGAAAGATTCACTTGTACCCTTGAAAGATAATCTACAGAGGTGATCCCTTCAGTCACCCTCCCTCCATATTTGGAGATATTCTTCCTCTAATTTTGTTTAGGTCAACAGAATCTAGCCCTAGTGAAGATGCTATAAACAGTGTTGCAAGGACCACTAAGGATTTAGAATATGACACAGACGTGCTGAGAGAGCAGGGCAGGGTTTGAGAGGCCTGAAAGAAATCCTGCTGTGGGCAAAATGCCAACAAACAGCATCCCCTGCTTCAGGGACATCGTTCATGAAAGGAAGTGCCAACTGATGCAACAAAGTTCAATGCTGTCTTCCCACCGCCACCACGACCACCCCAGCCTTCAGCAGCAACACCCTGATCGGGCAGCACCATTGAGACCCCCCACCAGCCAATAGATGCCTGCTGGCAATTTTTGCCAATAAGGTATTTTTAAATTAAGGTCTGTACATTTCTTTAGGCATGATGTACACATAATAGAAAATAGCATAGTGTGGACATGACTCTTACAGACACTGGGAAGCCCAAAAGTCACATGACTTGCATTGTTGCCATGTTCACTTTGTCACAGTGGTCTGGAACCAAGACCACCACCCCTCCCTAGTGTGTCTGCACAGAGGACGGTGCTCTCCGGAAAGACACTCAGGCCTGGGAAGGGGCAGAGAGGTCCCACATGCTTGCTCTATGTTTTTCCTATGCCATTTTCACCATTAATTATACATACATGCACTCGCTTTTTTAAAATGGTCAATGATGGAATGAGATTTGGGAGTATTTTGTTCTTTACACTCTGTAGCATTTTTTAAAAAATAGCCATTTGATGTTTTTATACTGAAAGATAAATACATGCATACACTAAAACAGGCTGCACCCTGGGCTAAAACCATAAGCCCTACATCTCCTTTTATGTGTGTTTTTTTCTCTTGTAAAGAGAGGCAGGAGGCCAGATGTGCTCACACCTGTAATCCTAGCACTCTGGGAAGCCCAGGTGGGTGAATTGCTTGAGCTCACCAGTTCAAGACCAGCCTGAGCAAAAGCAAGACCCTCGTCTCTACTAAAAATGGAAAAACTGAGGCAAGGCGATCACTTGAGCCCAAGATTTGGAGGTTGCTATGAGTTATGACACCACAGCACTCTACCCAGGGCAGCAGTTTGAGATTCTGTCTCAAAAATAAGTAAATAAAATAAAGAGAGGCAGGATCTCGCTCTGACACCCAGGCACTGTCTACTCACAGGTGCAGCCTCAAATCCTGGTCTCAAGCTCCTGACTAGCTGGGGCTGCAGTCACAGGACATCACACCCTGCAAGAGCCATGTCTTTAAAACAAGAAAGATGAGAGAGACCCCAGGCTATGTCCAGCTACCAGTAAATCTTGGTCAGTTCCAAGTGTCTGGCAGGTCTGACTCTGGGCAGGCGTCCTGCTATTCTGCTCACATCTGCAAGTTCAGGGATTACTTGCTGGATGTCCCACCCACCCCCTGAACAGTGGACCAAGTGAGGTCAGGGTACAGCACGGTGGTCCACAGCCAGGCTGGGAGCCGATAGCCAAGGCTCAGTACCTGCCCTGCACCTGAGTCTCTCCAAGCCTCAGTCCTGACTTGCTGGTGTACCCACCTCCCAGGGCCCCAAGGAAGATGACACAGGTAGCCTGGGCTCAGGTGCCCACACAGGATGAGGGACACCCTGTTGTGCAACTCAGGTGTCTGAAGGTTTCTAAACAATGAACTCAGACATTCACACTCCCTAACTTGTTCCTAAGGGAAACCAGGGCCCTGGCCCCATCCACAGACAAGGAGAAGCTGGTGATGGCCATGGTCAGGCCAAGGTTGGGCAGGCTCCACTGCTGATCAAGGTAGACAGGACAGGGGTTCCACTGGTCCCCTAGGTCCACTTGCTCACCTGGATCAAGCCCGCTGCTGGGTTTCGCCTCTTCTCAAAGTGCTTCTGCCGATGCTGCTCCTGAACCTTCAGGGCAAAACCAGACCCCAGGATGCCCTGTAAAGTGTCAGGGTCAGGCCACGTCCCAGGACCCACATCCCCCCACCCATTAGGGTCAGGCCACATCCTAGGACCCACATCCTCCAACCCATCAAGGGTCAGGCTGCATCCTGGGACCAGCCCCCTTCCAGCACATTCTGCTGCCTAGGGGCTCCACCTTCCCATTTCACTCTCCACCACTCTTTCACTCTAAGGCCAGACTAGGAGAAGCCCTTAATCTTAGGGTCAAGGAAATATCTGTCTTGTAGGTGATACAGCCGGACCCATGGTGGAACCCAGTTGTATACACATAAGTATCTGTGAGCCCTTGGGGAGTGGCTTGCTGTGAAGCAGCAGTAGCCCCACCCATGGCCCTGCACCAACCGCCCATTTGTACCCCCCTGCTGCAAGGCAGGGCTAGCAGAGGTCCTCCCTTTTGCTTTAAGTGGATGCTTGGTCCCATAAAGACTTGAGAAGGGCCTAGTTCACCAGACAGCAGTGCTGCAGCTGCTGAGGCCCCACTGTGCGGCCCCATTTCAAGTAGGAACAGCTGCCAGTAGCCCACAGAGCAGCCAGAAGCCATGCCAGATCCTAACTTCAGAGGGGCACGGAGCCCTGGGGACACTAGCTTGGGGCTCAGGGGGTGGGCTCTCTCCTGGGGACTATAGACCCTGCTGAGAGCCTACTCCTGGCCCAGATCCCTCAGCAGATGGTGCCCACAGTGGCCTGTGAGGCCTCGTCTCCCACAAAGGCAGAAAGGGGCACAGGGCGCAGGACTCACTGCTGGGAGAGCAAAGAAGGAAACACCGATGAGGGTGAAGGTCGCTGCCAGAAGCCTCCCGTTCCAGGTCTGCGGATACTTGTCCCCATAGCCAATGGTCGTCAGGGTGATCTGCGGGATGGCAGGCTCTGGTCATACAAGGCAGGTAGGATGCTGGCCACCCACTCGGGGGCCTGGGCTGGGCCAGACGTGGGAGGCTGCCTCCTCTAAGACCACCTGCCCAGGGCCCAATAAGGCCAAGATCTGCATGGCCACTCTCCCCTCCTACAGCCCCAAGTCTGTCCTCGTCTGCTACACAGTGGAAGGGCAGTTGCCCCAAAGGCCCTGTTCCCTTTTCACACCCAAGAGGACCAGGAGAGCAACATGTGACTTTCACACCAGGGCACAACAGCTGAGACAGAGGATCCCACACATACAACCTCAGAAGCTGGGGAGCCAAAGGCATGTGAGGGACCCAGAGAAATGGGGTAGGGATGGGGGAAGCTATTCAGGGAGCCCTGGAGGGAGCCACAAGCCAAGCCAGCAAAGAGGGCAGGGCTGGAGGGGCCGGCGCCTTCCAGCAAAGAGCCTGGCCCAGGAGGTCTTAGGAGGTGACAGGCCTGGCCCTGTGGTGGGGGTGACTTAGGAGAGATGGGAGAGGCCACCACAGGGAGGTGCAGCAGGGAGGGAGGGTGGGCTTCTCTGGTGCCATGGGAAACCTGGGGAAATTTGTATTTAGAATTTTTCTTGAGTGATGGATGAGTGGGGCCCCAAGGCAGGATGCATTTCCAGACAGCTCATCAAGACTTGAGGTTGGGAGGTGGGCAAGCCAGAAGCAGGCACCCTACACCCAGTCCTGGGCAGGCAGGGACCACACTACACTCCTGTCCACCAGAGCAACCTGCACCACAGTCAGGAGGCTCAGGACAGGCCGCACACATGGAGGTCCCTCCAAATGGGACCAAGAGGACAGGCCCTGGGGAGACAGGGCTTTAGACAGAAGATCAAGACGTGGATGTGGAGGCCTGTCCTAGGTCAGGGAACACGACAGCAAGGCCAATGGTCCACCCAGGGGGCACAGGACACCTCTCTGTAGATCCTGGAGTTTATCCCCAGGCTCTGAAGACACGTGCAGAGCACAGTAGACCAGCTCAGCCATGCCTGACCCACACCAGGGTTCCCAGGACAGACTGGGGTCACCTCCTGCTTCGCCCCATGGTCCTAAGTAAACCAGAGATGGTCAAGGATGAAGGAAGACAGCCCTCCATGGCCGAGAGGAGGCTGCCCCAGGCCACCTGCACACCCATAGGCCATCCACGATCACTCAGCCTCTGCAGCCACCTCTACTCCACACGCATCATGGCCATGGGAAGCCAGCAGGTGGCCCCAGAGAGACATATCCAGCCAGCTCTCCCCGCTCCCCAAGGTCTCCTTGTAGGCCTTCTGGGCAGGGCGCGTGTCCTCAGATCAGAGGGCAGGGGCGGGGCAGAGGAAAAGACCCCCTCAGGGAAGGGAGGCTGACCCTGAGGACCAGTACTCACCAGGCCCCACCACAGTGCGTCTGCATAGGTATCGAAGTGGTCGTTCTCGCCTTTCTCAGCCAAGTAGACCAGAAAGGAGGCCAAGATGAGGCAAAGGAAACCTATGTACCAGGCAGTGACCAGTTCCTGCCAAACAAGAGGGGCCACATCACCACCACACCAAGGCCAGCCTGGCCCAGTGTCCAGCCCAATCCTGCCCTAAAGAACACCAGGACTGGCCGGCCCGGGGTGGCTATCCTAGGCCCCCATCTCTAGGGCTTTTGGGAGACTCCTGGCTCCATGCACAGGGTCAGCAGGAGGGCTGGTACAGAAGCACAGGGAGGGGCTGCTGGCTTTGTGGGCCCAGCCTTGGCAGCCTATCACCCCTGCACCTCAGCCCTGGGGAATTGCAGCTAACCAGCACTCAGCGTTCACCCAGGTTTTGAGAGCAACTGCTCTAGTGGCCAAAGGGCTAGACACTCTTGGAACTGTTCAGTCCCTCCCCAACCTCCCTGAGCCTCAGGGGAGTAGTTGGAAGGAAGACACCCCCTCTAATCAGCATACCAATACCCTGCAGTGTCCAGGGAGGGAGAAGGGACCCTTGGGGGCTGACACCTGACACCAAAGCCACTACCACCTTCTATGGCTCCAGCAGGTAGAAAAATAGGGAGCAGCCGTCTGGTTAAATAAGACCACCCACGAGCAGGAAGGGGGTTGGGACACTGGGGGACCTGGTAGCCTCTAGAACATGGGACCTGTGGCCATAGCTATCACATGGGTCCCCTGGCCAGCAGCCGCCACAACTGCAGTCTAAACAACCACCCAGGCAGGTGACTAGGGCTGTGTATTGATCCAGGTACTGAAAATGCTGGAAATAAAACACCAAACCACAGAGGAACAGCCCTAAGGTGGGGCCCAAATGGACTGAGCCTTGCAGAAAAGAAGCTTTCTGGAGACAGAGATGAAGATGGCTCAAATCATGCAGTGAACCACCAAGAAGAAAGGAGGGGGGCCCATTTCCATCTGACCAGGCCTCCCAGGCTAGGCCCAGCCAGAGCCCCTACTGATCCTTCATCCCCCAGCCCAGGACTCCAAGCAAGCCTGAGCAACCATCAGGGTGAGGGCTAAGCACAGCCTCAAGGAGCCAGGCCAGGACCCTCCCTGGCCTGAGGTACCCACCTCCTGCGCAGCCAACTCACCTTGCTGTGGGCATAGACCACAGAGCCCAGCAGCTTCCAGGTGCCACCCCTCCGGTCCATGCGGATCATCCGCAGGATCTGCAGGAACCGCAGGCTCCGAAGCGCAGATGTGGCGAAGACGTTGCCCTGGGAGCCGGCGGCCAGCACCGCAATGGAGGCAATGAGCACCATGATGTCTGCGAGGGAGGGGGTGTGAGCTCATGGGGTGGGGACAGCACCAGGGCTACAGGGGGAGGGGCAGGTGGACCAGAGTTGCATGCAGGGTGCTGGTATGGGGCAGGGTGTGGGGCCAGAGCACTCCAGGCCCAGATAGACAGCTACTACTGACCACCCTGGTCCTCAGTGGTCCTGAAAGCCACTCCAGAACAGGCTGCCCAGCGCCCTGTCCCTCCCTCCTGTCCCTAGCCCATGTTAGCCATGGGATCTGCCTTCAAGTCAGCAGGTAAGAAGAAACTTCCAGAAGGAGCCAGTCCTGTTCCTGGGCCTCCCTCCCTCCTCCCACTTCCCTGGCCAACACAGATGCCCCAATTTTTCCAGGGCCCCACACTGGGACCCCACCCCCACAGGGCTCACCGATCACACAGAACGGCTTCCTGGCGAACTTGAGTCGCCCCCGCCAGCCACGATACCGGCAGCAGCAGCCAGCGGCCCAGATCCGCACAAAGTACTCAACACCAAACACCACGATGGTCACAATTTCCTACAGGAGAGGTCACAGCTGAGGCCGCCTCAAGGCCATGACAGGATTAGGGAGCTCAAAGTCAGCCTGGACACCCACACAGGTCACTCCAGCCCAGGAACCAAGTAACAGTGCAGGAGACCCCAAATGGTAACTACAAGATGGGCCCAACACCTGCAGAATGGCTCTGAGAATGTCTGGGCCTGATGACCACTGGGGATCCACCCACTACACCCCTCTGTCTGAAGGGGGCTCTGTTTGAGCTGGGGGACCTTGTCTAAACTGGGGGGACCCTGTCTGAGCTGGAAGAGGCTGTTTAAGCTTGGAGGATCCTGTCTGAGAAGGGGACACCTTGTCTGAGCTGGGGGTACCCTCTTTGAGCTGGGGGAGCCTCTAAGCTGGAGGAAACTGTTTGAGTTGGGGGATCCTGTCTAAGGTGGGGGGACCCTGTCTGAGGTGCAGGGACCCTCTCTAAGCTGGGGGGCTCTGTCTCCACTGGGGGGTCCTGCCCTGCCAGAGCTGGTGGGAGGTGCACAGCAGGGCTGACCTGGAGGAAGGTCCCAAGTAACTGAAAAAGGTCAGTCTCCTTAAGGCTCCACCCCATTACCAACATCAGCACAGAAATCCCTGTCCTGTTGCCATGGTGCCCACCCTGCTAACACAGGGTTGCTGTGAGCATCACTACCCCTCCCCAGCACCCACATCTGCAGGCAGCTCCCCACGCTTCAGTAGGGTAGGGGCCACCTGAACCCTCAGGAGGGACAGGAAAGGTGGTAAGGGAGGTGGGGCTGTTGGGTCTGTGACGTCAGCAGGAAGAAGGCGGGGCCTGCAGATGCCGTGATGTCACGGGAAGAGGGGCCTGCAGGCGCCCGTGACATCAGCAGTAGGGTTCCCGCCCTGGGCAGGCTCACGCCCAAGCCTGTGGCCGTGGGCTCACCAGGATGTAGAGCGCACCCTCCGAACTCTTCTCGTACTCCTTGATGGTGGAGAACACGGACAGCACGAGGCAGGAGAAGACCAGCAGGAACCTGGAGCGCAGGGCGAGATGCGCGTCAGCAGGCCAGCGCGGGTACGCGGCGGCCCGGGGAGGTGTCGAGCAAGGCCACTGTGTGGGGTCTGCAGGAAGCCGGGCCCTGCGCCCACCGCTCCACAAGCCAACGTGGGAAGAGCAGAGGGGCACCCTCACAGCCTCCTCGCCCTGCCTCCCAGGACCCCACAGAGACGCGGGTGGTGGCGGTCTGGGGCGGCCACATGGAGTCTAGTTGCTTACAGGGTGCCCGGCCCCCACCTCGATCCCACCCTCCTGAGTCTGACTTCATCCTGACAGCCTCATGCCTTGGAAAGCCTCCAAAACTGGAGAAAAAGGGGTAAAAGACTGCTTATCAACTGCTGCACAACCAAGGAGACAGCAAGCCCCACAGCCGCCCCACAGCCGCCCCACAGACAGCATTCAATAACCCTTCATCCCTTTCTCTGTACACACCCATTTCCTCTTCAGTCTCAGAAGCACAAAACTTTTCCAGTTAAATCTTGTGCTAAGTAACAAGATCTCAGATCATCTTCATTCTTGTCTTGGCCTGGCTGCCAGGAAGCTCAGTTCTCTCTTTCCTTGTAAGTTGCTGGAGCCTCCTGCCCACCAGCCAAGGATTTCTGCCACAGTTACTCTTTTCCATCATCCTCCCTTTTTGATATCTCTTACTGATCCTTTTTCCACTGTTCCTCAAGTTCATGGTCCCACCAAAATTCTCCCAAATGCTGTATCACTTTCAGCCACGCAGCTCCCTCCTCTGGCACATCTGCTCCCTTGCCCCACCCCAGGAAGCTGCAGCCAGGAGGCACCTACTGCCCCAAGACCCTGCCAAGGGATCCCAGCTTGTGGCCCATGACAAGGCCACCCACAAGTGGCCTAAACATATGTGATCACCTCACTTCCGGGGAGCAAAGCTATGTGTCGCAGCTTCAAGCTGAAGTTAAGGCAGGAAGGCCATGGTGGGAGGGCAGGAAAGCAAACTCCCACAAGCTGAAGTCACTGAGCATGTTAGAAAACCCACTTTTTGTGAAGCAAATCATTTGTTTCATTTGAATTTTTCTGCAGGTGTCCTGGGAGATGCAGGAGCATGTTCAATGTCTGGTCACAGGTCCTTGGTCACAGCTATAAATGAGCCATGTTTATAACATGCCTTGTTTATGAGATGACAAAAGAGGAGCTTCATGTCTCCCCTGACCACAAGACTGCCTGACTCAGAACCAGGAGCAGAGGTGACAGAGCCACTGGCCAAAGAGCCTCCTATTCTCGAACCCACACTGCGTCTTCAGAATCAATCATCAGTTCACATAGCCGGCAACATGGTAACACAGAGCCTACGTGCCCTGACGTGCAGACCCTGGCCTGGGCTCAAACCCAAGTCCCTTGCCTTGTCCTGGGCCCAAGGCCCAGGTGGTTGTTCAGAGAGGGACAGCCCTCCACGCAGACTCTTCTGGCTCTCCATTTCCAAAGCACCACTCAGTCCAGCTGTCCCCTGCCTGGGCCTCCTACTCCCTCTTGGCTCTCACAGGGGACATAGTCCCTGGATACCCCTACCTGCGATGCAATTGCTGTGAGCACACCACTCCTCAGGGACCTCTTCTGGCCCAGACACACTCCTGTCTTAGAGCTGCCCCTACTGCCACCCAGGCTAGTGTCCACCCTCCTATAGCAGTCTCTCCTTTCCTTCCCAGATAGGGGGTGGAATCAAGGCCTTCCCAACCAGGGCCAGCAAGTGGCAGCCCCAGGACCTCCACCAGGACCACTAGGACAGGGGTACCCCTTTTCTGCTGAAGTTGCCCACCTGGGAGGATGTAGGCCTGGGGGCTACTGGCAGGAGAGCCAGTGAGTACAAGAAAGCCTACCCAAAGATGAAGTCACACACAGGAAAGCAGCACAGAGAGACTGGGGAAGAGCCTTAAAGAAGGAATTTGACCACCTGATCCAGCTCTGCCTGAAGCCTCTTAGACTAAGAGGTCACGTAAGCTCACCACTTAAGATGCTTTGGATTTGGTTTTTGCCCCTTGCAAATAAAATGACCTCTGACCTTTTGGAGATATGGGCAGCTGAGAGATGTAGGGGTATCCTTGCTCTGAGCTCAGTGACTGACTTACCACCACACTGCTGTGGTCATGTCCTATTCTGACCTTTGACTGCTCCTTGGGCACTCACAGAAAGCATGCCTTGGACCAAAAGGCAAGTCCTCAGTGAGTAGAGTTCTCTGGAGAGCACAGGTCAGCAATGGGCTGTGGTGCCTGGTGGGAGAAGGACCCCCATACACACTGTAAGAGAGCCCCTTGGGCTGCACCACAGCAAGAGGCAGGGCCAGCCCAACACTGGGGATCTCAAGAGACACCACTGCACCCCTGCAACCCCCTAAAGGCTGGGCCTATCCCATGCTATCTGTGCCACCTACTGGGCCCCTGCCCACCCGCCTTGCTGACCCTCCAAAGCCCCCAGGCTGAGCCCTTGCCCATCCGGGCCCCATCACTTCCTGCTCTGTCCTGACACCCTCCCTCACAAAAGGGACTGATGGGCCCAAACCTTCCTCCCAGGCTGCTCCTGGGGGACCTAAATCAAGCTGCAGCTGCTCCTCCCAGACCCATAGACTCAGCCACATATTAGACGGATCACCTCAGAGGCTCAACTTGGCCTGCAGCACACCAGGATGGGGCTGGACCTCCCCATCCCACCTCCCACTCCTGGTGGCTTCAAGACCCTGGAGATCCCGAGGATAAATCAGGGCTGACCCTGGGTGTGGAGGCCACAGAGGACATGACCAGGGGTCACCAAGGACCTGCCAGGAAGACTGTGGGGCTAGTGAAGCAGACACAGGAAACCTTTAGTCCAACGGGCATGGAGGGGTCTCCTGGTGGTGAAGCAGATCCAGGAGACCTTTAATCCAGTGGGCACGGAGGGGTCTCCTGGTGGTGTCAAGTCATAGGTACCTGGCTGCCTACCCAACCCCGATGCCCTCATGGTCCCAGGACCCCTGTCTGGGATACAGAGGGCCCCCCCCTCGCAGCCATTATCATAGACACACCCAGTGGACTCCGGTCCACCTGGGAACTGGCAGTCTTCTCCTGAGCACCATGCAGCCTCACACCCCACCTATAAGACTCAGGCCCCATCCCCACTGCCTGTACCAACACCATGAGGCCAAGCTGGCCTAGGGGCTCAGCTGCAGGCATCGGCAGGGGGGACTGTGCCTTCAAAGGCTTCTGATGGCAGCGCAGAGCAGAGGGGCAGATCCATACCGCCAGAGCTGCTGCTTAGCAAGCAGCTCTGTAAGCCACAGACGTCCAGCCCAGAGCATCCCCCAGTGAACACTTCAGGGCTCACCTCAAACACAAGTGCTTTGCAAAGCATCATCACCACTGCTACCCCTAAAAAGCTGACAGTCCCTCTTCACCACCAGACCTCCACACAGCACCCACGGTCCCCCAACCCACCTCTAATGTTTGCAGCAGCCAAACCCAGCCCAAACAGGGCCACCTGTCCTTTAAATCTCCTCTGACCTTGGCTATCCCTCCCTCCCTTACCCTGTGCAACCTGTTTGCTAAAGGGACCGGGGCCCCTGTCCATAGATGTGCCTGTGGCACTGTTGAGCACTCCTCTGTCCGTGTCTCCTGCCATCTGCAGTTGAGCAGAGAGGACAACTAGCCTCACCCTGCTTGGGGACAGACAGCTACATCCTACCAGGAGGTGCAGCATGCCAGGTGTCCTGAGCTGACAGTGGTCACTGACATTCACACAGGGCATGAATGTCCAGTGGCAGCAGGATAGAGTTAATCATTCTTTCAGTTTACAGGTAAAAAAATTTTTAAAGAGAAACTTCTGTAATGAAAACATCTTCTGTTGGTTATCCTAAGTTTCCTATAGAAAAGACAGAATAAATACTTCATTCTTGTCTGTGTTCAAACTTGGATCTGCTCCATAGGCTGTTCTGGAGGGGACAGATTTGGGGGGGAGGGGTTGTTTATTTCTTTGCTGTGGATCACAGCAAAGGCCTAGCTCAGCCATTCCCATCACTGCTCAGGTCAGCCACAAAGAAGCCTCGTTCTCACCTATGGACACCCAAGTCCTTTCCATCTCAACTGGCTTCTGCCCCTTAAGCCTTTTCTTTGGGATGCTCCCAGCTCCCCTCCAGGCAGAGGGCAGGTGCTGGGCCATGTTCCTATCAGGTCTCTCCAAGACACAGCCAGCAGGACAGAGGTATGAGCATGCTAAGAGGTTTGTCCCCAGGAACTGGCTCCCAAGATGGTGGGGTCTGCAAGGCACAAGGCTCAAGGCAGTTTGTGGCTGAATTCCAGCAAGAGCTGCCCTGTGTCCTGAGTCTGAGTTCTGAGGGTAACAGGATGGAAGATTGGTGAGGGCAGAGTCCCTTTATCTGTCACATACCTGTCTTTGCTCCTAAGGCCTCAGCTGTGGAAGGCACCAGCCCTGCCCATGTAGGAAATGCCTGCAGGTAGGCTCCAGTCAGGGGTCTGGCCAAGCCCAGGCCAGCCCAGGTAACATGTGAAACTGACCATCACAGCAAGGAGAGGAGCAAGGGGCTTGGGCGTGCCAACAGGGAACAAGCTGACTTAGCGGTTGAGGCACAGATGCCTAGACCACTGTCCAGCACCCTCAGCCACCAGGCCCGCACCTGAAGCAGAAAGGCACAGCAGAGCCCAGTGCCTCAGTGCAGGCAAAGGACACAGACATGCCAGCCAGAGCATCCAGCCACAGTGGACAGGTCCCCGAAGGCTGGGGTGAAGGTGTTGGCCACATGAGGTCCTGAGGCACGACAGTGTTTGGAAGCCAGGCAGGGCCCTGGACACCCAGTGTAAGCCTGGGTCTAAGAGCAGGCACCTGGCCCCATGCTGTGTCCCTCCTCCATCACCGTGAAGACTCCCAGCCCCCTGAGGACCCTTCAGGGGCCAATGCTTCCAGGTCTGGCCACAGCGATGGCCAACTCCAGCCCCAGCTGCTGCCCTGCCCACAGCTGTCCAGCAGCAGGTATTGACATACCAGCACCAAGAATTCCAAGGAGGCAAAAACAGCATCCAGACACTCAATGTCCCCCATGCCTCCCCTGAGGCTGACAGCTCCCAGCTCCAGGTTTGGCCCCTCTCTGTGCATGAGGCCCCCAGGATGACTCCTGCACAGACCCTACACTTCCCAGTTCTGAGCAAAGGAGCTGGCAGTGGATAATGACGGCACAGCCAGCGCCTGCTGGCACAGACAAAACACCCGCAAAGACACGGTCACATTTCAAAACCGCAATTAATTTCCTTTGCTCATTAGCCAATTTATTCAATTAACTGAGCCCTGGAAAATGATGTGCAGGCATCTCATGTGCCTCATATTCGCAATTCTGTCTGCCTGGTGGCATTTCCTCCAGACTCTGTCAGTGGGAGGGAGGCTGCAGAGACCCCTGGGCTGGGTCAGGACCCCCAGGCCTGGGTAGCAAAAGAGACACAGGAGGGGTCCTGAGCATCACCCCTTACCAGAGGGCCACCAGAACCCAGCCTGGCCCAGGGGAGACACAGAACCCTGGTGGGCTTCCCTGAGGAGGTGTCTGCTGGGACAGCCCCTGCAGGGTGAAGGCAAGGGTGCTCCTGGCAGGGGGAGGAGAGGGCCAGGGCATCAGGGTGCAGCAGACAGTGAATCCAACCAGACTGGAGGACAGTGCAAGGGCAGCCCACAGACAAATGCTGCACCTAGGAAGGCCAGCCACTCACACCACAGGGAACATGCCTCTAAAAGGAAAGGAAACGAAGGCCACAGTCGCAGGCAGGCAGGCCCCTCAGCTCTGCTTCCCACAGTGGCTCTGACCAGGACTACCAGGACGTCCAGTAGCCCTTGAGACAGGGCCAATGTGTATGGGGCAGTACCACCCAGTTTGTAGCCCTTCCTAGCACTCGGAGACCAGATGAGCCAACCAGACACACAGGGGAAGAGAGAGCTCACACCCAGCCCCTCAGAACATTCCAGAGGGTTCCAGCTGGGCTCCCGCCTTGCTGGCCGCATCCTGCAGACCCTCCTCAGAGGAAACTGACTCTTGGAGCCATCCGTCCCCTAACAGCCCCACAGGAAAGTGCTGGCAATAGGTCCAAGTTTTGTTTTTTAAGTTTTCGGAACAGATGGTACAGATGGTTGGGCCGGGGGTGGCTGGTGCTGTGGAGGCAGAGAGACCGGCGGGCAGGAAGGGATTCGGAAGACCAGGAGGCCGGGGGTGCAGCAGGGCTGGCTGCACACTGGGGGCTCCTCCCCAGGACAAGGGGGGATGCATGCATCCCAGGACAGAGCAGGACAGAGTGCCCCTCATATGGCTGGGGCTCCCACCCCAGGGCATAGCAGAGAAGTGCTTGGAACAGCATCATCCATAATCTCCTCACTCCACTGCCACTGCTCTAGCTGCATGTGGAAAACTGACAACTTACAGACCTCTTCCCCACCAAAGGCAGCTCAGTGGCAAGTGCTTGCCCCACTACAGCTGCATCCCTGGGGTGTCCACACTCATGCCCATTTTAGAGATGAAGAAACTGAGATCCAATGAGGTAGGCAGGGAACCCTGCCACTTTCTGCTTTCTGTCCCTGGAGGGGACAGGAAGACAGGCTATCCCCACTGGCCTCACCAAGCATGGCCAGGAGGGAACACTCCCTGCCCTTCAGGCCTCGAGGTCTGGCAAGGGGTCCTTGGTAGCCCAAGGCCCCTCCAGGTTGAGCTTCTAGAGCTTCCAGGGGCCAGGCTCATCACCCTCAGACCCAGCGCATAGCTCAAGTACAGCCACAGTCAGACTAAGCAGGGGGCACGGCCCCCCGTGGGCCTTTGGTGAAGGTCACGCTGCCCAGCAGGACCACTCGCCCCCTCTGTCATACAGTGCCCAGCTCCTGACACACTCAGGGCCTGACGAACACTCCCTTCTGCTCTGAGAGAGGACAGAGGCCTGGGAAGGGTGGGGACATCTGTGTGCTCAGAGCACTGAGGGGCCCAGAACCTTCCACCTCACTGGACCCTCACAGCACCCAGCTTGTGAGAGACACTTGGATGGGAAATGAGTGCCCAGGCCACCGCCTCCACGAGGTCCCCATCCCCCACCCCCAGCTGCAGGTGGGGCAAGGAGAGGAAGGCTGTGGCTTCTCCCAACCCCGAGTCACAGCACAAAAGTGTCTCAAGGCCAATTATGATAATGACTCGACTCCAGGAGCTGCCCTGGCTGTGACTGCCAAGGCAACGGGTATTGCAGGGAACCTGGGGATGGAAGAATGGAGCAGGCAAGATCTCCAGCAGCTGGACATGCACCAGAGATCCCCAACTCATGAGAGGCCACAGGGAGAGCCAAGCCGCAGCACCCCAGGGCCCGGAGCAAACTCACTGTCTTTACCAGCAGACAGGGCCTGGGCCAGATGAGAGGGGCTTCTAAGCCACAGCCTGAGCTCTGAACATGGTGGGACACCCTACTTTGAAATGAGCCCCAAGTGCAAAGAGGGGAAGACAGGGCTGGGGAGGGACTAGGGACCACAAGTACTGGGCCAGAAGGGCACCCAGTTAAGGCCAGATCATACCCCTGGGGTGGTCAACCCAACAGCCAGCACCAAAAGGTCCTGAGACGCAGGAGGGCATGTGTGTGTGTGTGGGAGGGGGGAGGTCCATGTGTGCATGCATAAGAGGGTCTGTGTGTGCACATGTGTGAGAGTCTGTGTGTGCATGCATTGAGAGAGTCTGTGTGTGCATGCTTATTAGGGCCTGTGTGTGCACATGTGTGAGGGTCTATGTGTGCATGCATGAGTATCTGCATGTGCATGTGAGGGTCCAAAGTACATGTGTGTGAAGTCTGTGTGTGCATGTGAGGATCTGTGTGTGCACATATGAGGGTCCATGTGTGCACATGAGGGTCTGTGTGTGCGTGTGTAAGTCCATGTGTGCATGCATGTGAGGGTCTGTGTGTGCACATATGAGTATCCACATGAGCATGCATTTGAGGGTCTGTGTGCATGTTTGTGAGAATCCATGTATACATGTGTGTGAGGATCCAAGTGTACATGTATGTGAGGGTCCAAGGTATGTGTGTGAGGGTCTGTGTGTGCATGCATGTGTGGGTCCAAGTGTACATGTGTGTGAGGGTCTGTGTGTATGTACATGCGTGTGCGGGTCTGCATGGCCATGTGTGTGAGGGTCCATGTGTGTGCGCATCCGAGTGTACAGGTGTGAGGGTCCACACGTGCATATATGTTCCTGTGTGTTCATGAGTGTGCACATGCTTGTGTGCATGTGCGTGTCTGAACTCAAGAGGCCCCCACCTCCAGAGAGACTCCTCTGCCTCCCCCTTCCTTTTCCCCTCCCCACCCCCTTGAGTACAGGGGACATTTCTTTTCTGGGAAAGCATGACACAGCTGCTGCCACCTCAATGCTGATTCACGTCACATGCTGGGGAGAGGGCTCAGCAGGAGGGAACGGAGCCCAGGCCCTCACTCTGTACTTTCAGGGCTGCGGTAGGCCCCTTCCCCAAAGACTGACTTTGAGTTAGTTGGGATTATTAATCTCATTTTACATGAATGAAACTGAAATTCAACACACAAACAGCAGGGAGGAGACAGGCAGGGCACCACCACACCCCTCCGCACCTCAGCCCCTGGTGACCACTCCCAGAGCTGGGGGTGGGTCAGGGGGCCTCTGACATTGAGCCCCACTCCCAGCCCCACTGGCTAAAATTCTCTGTGTGTCTAGTGCCTGGCAGGGAGCAACCCTACAGGGAAGAAAGCGCTCACATCCACGTCAGAGGTGAGGAAACAGAGGCCCAGGAGGGGACTGAGCCTCAGCAAACTGGCCACAGTTACCCCGTGCCCTGCTCTCTCCCACCCTAGGCACCCTGTGGAATTCCTTCTCCCTGGAGTGACGCTAATGCCAATGAGATTGTGCCTCCCACAGACAGAAGCACGGGGGAGTCCAGCCCTGAACAAAAAGACCAGGCTAAAGCCAAGGCATGCTCCAGGCCCAGAGACCTGCCAGCTCCCTGGGGAATCCCGCCGCCTGCCTGTTCAGCGGCAGCCGGCACAGCAGCACAGAATCTAATTTCGCTCATAATGAACTGTCGTTTTCAGGCCCACTGCCACTTCCAATCTCAGGAGTGACAGAAAGCGGCCCATCCATGGCCACTCCAGTGTGAGCCAAGCATGAGGGGTCGCTCCAGACTGCCCACCCACAGGCTGCATGCAGAAATCCCTCTCCTAGAACCAAGCCTCCCCCTCCACACCTCCTAGCCCTGGGCTGCCTCACGGGAGCCCCCCAGAGCCCCAGGCTATGCCCAGTGAGTGCCACAGGCACTAACAGGTCTTTGGAAGGCTCAGCTGCTGGCTCAGCATTCATGGCCTCCAGAGACGTGAACAGTGCCCCACACTTGCCCACTGGCCCTTGTCACTGAACAGGGTGCCCCAGTGTCCCTTGGCCAGCCAGGGCTCATCTCAGGATAGGGTGGCAGAGGCACTAGAGGGTCCTGTACTCTCTGCACATCACCAGATGTCCCAGGCACACAGAGACCCCCAGGACTCTAGAAGCAGCACCCCAGCACTGCCGTACCAATCACAGGCCTCTCCCCAGAAGAGTGGGCTTGGGAGCCTCGTGACTTAGCACCTCCACTCAGGCCCTGTGCTAATTTGCTCCCACACAGATCCTAGATGTTAGTAGAGACTCAGCAGGTGCACTGGTTCAAGTACCCACCCCAGGCTCACACAAGGTCCCTGACACCTCTCCCAGTGCTGCATGGCTTGGCTCCTGCCTCCGTGGGTCCTCCTGGACTCAGCTCCCAGAAGCTCCCTGGCCCTTCTCTCCAACAAGTCCCCAATGCACCCACTCGGGCCACAGGGAGAGTTATGCCCCACTCCAAGCCCAGAAGCAGCCAGACTGAGTGAGCCCTGCCCATACCTGCCCAGCCCCTTCTCTGAGGAAGACATAGGCCCTGGCCTGGCCCTCGAGGCTGGCAGTCCTGCTCCTGGTGCCCTGTGTCTGTCCCTCCAGGGCCGTTCACATGCTCTTCTTGCTGCCCAAATACTGTTCCATCCGCATGTCCCAAGGCTGCTTCCTCCTTACCCTGGCTTCACTGTCAGTGTCACCTTCTTCAAGAAGCTGCCTAGCCCCCACCCTAGGCAGCCCTGACTGTATCCTGGTCACTCTCTTGTTGTCTCCTCAGTCCCTGTCCCTAGGCAGGGCCTGCCCAGGGGCCCAGCCCAGAAGTTGCAGTGGGGGGCTGGGAGGAGCCACATATGAGCCTCCACCAAAACTCTGTGAAGCCAAGCCAGGTGTGGCTTGAGAGCACAGGCTGCAGCCAGCTTGGAGTCAGCACTGAGCGCAGGTCACTGCACTACAACTTACACCACGGGAGGGAGAGAAGAGGAGCACAAAGGGGATGGAGATGGTGGGATGCTGCATGGCCTACCGGGGCTGAGACCAGGACAAGCACCCACATGTCCATGCCCAGGCTCTCAGCAGCCCAGACATGCACTAGCAGACAGGGGTAACAGACGAACCACAGCCCCTCCACGTGTCAGGAAGAATGAGGTGGCTGCTGGCACAGCATGAGGGGTGCTCGAGGACGTGCCCTATGAGGAAGGACAGGAGGACGCCCTGTGAGAATGGACAGGAGCTTCAGGGTCCCTTGTGGGAGGTGTCTGAGATGGGAGGAATCTGTGGTTGGAGGGGCATGACAGCAATGGGCATG
Organism: Galagoides demidoff; assembly: GCA_963574575.1. NCBI lineage: Eukaryota > Metazoa > Chordata > Mammalia > Primates > Galagidae > Galagoides > Galagoides demidoff. The sequence goes on from CAUYQV010169273.1 coordinate 32,043, forward strand.
GGGTGTTTTAAGGGGTAAGTTTTAAGCCAGAGATAGCCAACAATGCCTCATAATTGTGGACACAACGATACACCCCTGGATTTACTTTCCCATAAACAGTGATTTTGTGGTTAGGAAAATTTCACTTCATATTCTCAAAGAAAGAAAATAAATAGGATCAAACTAGGAAGGTCTTTCTGGCAGGAGTGGGTGGTCTGAGCCCCCAGGCAATGCCTGCACCACATGTGCCTCAGTTTCTCTCTATAGCAGGACAGATTCAGTAGGGAGAGCTGGACACTCAACTTCAGGACATCTCCTGCTGGGGCAGGACCTACCACAGTCAGCTGTCCAGAGCCTGAGCATCCACCCAGGCATCCACCACCCACAAGGAGGGACAGGTCTCCCTGTCCAGAACATGTCTTCTGTGGGTGAATCTTGGCTCTGTCCTTGGCCAGTGTCAGTCCCACCCCCAGACATGGCCCCTGGAGTGTCCCTACCATGCACACCCAACTTGGGGCTCCTGCCTGGCCAGGCCTAAGCAGCTGGCCCTGCCAATTCCATGGCCAGCCCTTCCCAGGCCCTTGGCAGCTGTGGAGACCAACGGCCTCGTGGGGGGAGCCCCACAGAGCAGCTGGGGTGAAGAGGGTGCTGCCTCCCACCCGCTACAAGGGGCCCCTCCTGGGACGTGCTGTCAGCACCTGGGAAGCTCACACAGTGCCTGGGCACCCCAGCAACAGGCCTGCCCCACTCCCAGCCCTGACACTGATGGGACAGCCAGGCTTGTGCTTGCAGCTGGTCCCCAGGTATCCCTGAGGAGTGCTCTCTCAGCCCCCACTTGCACACCTCCAGTGACAGGCCACTCAGCCATGATAGCCTCCTCCCAGCATGAGCCCCTCCTGGGCCACACTGGCCCTCAGACTCCCCTCACACACCAGGCCCCTGTAGAACACACCCCAGGGACAGATGCATGTGTCCACACAATCGCAGGGATGCTGGTGCAGCACAGGTAACACTCTGGACATATTCACACCCAAGTGTCCACAGACAGGAATGGACAGAAGGACAACAGCTCCAGGACAGAGAAAGGTCAAGCACTTGCCAAACAAGCACATCAGACCTGTGAGGAAATCTCCAGATACACCACTAACCAAGAAGGAGTTACAGGCACCCAAACCCTGTTTTGTTAAAGAAACACATAGATGGACACAGGCATTTAAAAATAAATCAGGGAGGGAGGGGGGAGTGGGTGGAGGGAGAGGGATTCGAGGGTTCACTTCTGTGGTTCATCCTACAAGGGTACAATTGAATCTTTCTATGAGTAGAATACGAACACTTTAACACAATAACTAAGAAAGTTACATGAAGACTATGTTAACCAGTCTGATGGAAGTGTCTCAGATTGTGTGTGAAAACACCACACTGTACCCCAGCAGTGCATCAATGTACACAGTTACCATTAAATAAAAAAAAATTAATGAATTCAAAGACAAAGTCACCAAAAATATGGACATAATGAGAAAAAGAGATAGCAGAGCTCAAGGAAATGAAAAAGTTGTTTGACGAACTCCAAAATACGGAATACCTCAGTAATAGAGTTGATCTGGCAGAAGAAAGGATCTCTGAAATTGAAGACAAAATTTTTGAACATTCCAAAATGTTCAAATATTCATTCCAAAATGAAATGCTCTTCATTTGTCAAAGAAGCAGACAAATGTAGAGCAAAAACTGATTATTCCCTTAGAAAGTTGTGGGATCACTCCAAAACATCAAACATTCGTCTTCTAGGAACTCCTCAAGGAAAACAATATGGTATTAAAGGTACACATGCTCTACTCCAAGATATTATGGAGGATAATTTACCAAGCATTGCAAGTGATACAGATATTCAGATAGTAGACAGTTTCAGAACCCCAGCAAGACTCGATCCAAATAAAATATCCCCTAGACACATGGTGATTAACTTTGCCAAAGTTAAGGTGATGGAGAATATCCTACAAATAGCCAGAAATAAGAAAAGCATCACCTACAAAGGGTAAAATATCACAATGACTGCAGATCACTCAGCTGAAACATTTCAAGCCAGAAGATGATGGTCATTGACCTTTAGTCTCCTAAAACAAAACAACTTCCAATCCAGGTTCCTGAATCTAGCTAAACTGAGTTTCTTTTGTGATGGAGAAATCAAATATTTTAATGACATAAACATGTTGAAGTAATTGGAGATAACTAAACCAGCTCTCCAGGATATTCTCAGACCCATCCTCCACAATGACCAGCACAACGTTCTACCACCAAAGTAAACTCACTCAGAAATTTTTGAACAAAACCCTACTTTCACAGTGCTGAGAGGATTAAATATGTCCACTGGACATTTGAAAAACATTACCATGCTTATCAATTCTCTCAATTAATGTGAATGGTTTAAATTGTCCTCTAAAGAGGCACAGGTTGACTGACAGGATACATAAACTCAGACCAGATATATGCTACATGTAAGAATCTCATCTTACCTTAAACGATAAAAAATAGACTCAGGGTGAAGGGATGGACATCTGTTATACAGGTAATGGAAATCAGAAAAAATTCAGGGGTTTCAATTTTGTTTGCAGATACAATGGACTTTATACCAACAAATGTAAAGATAGATAAGGATGGTTACTATCTATTTGTTAAGGGAAACACACAACATGAAGAAATTTCAATAATTAACATTTATGCACCCTACCAAAATACTCCTCAATTTACAAAGAAACTGCTAATGGATATGAACAACTTGATCTCTTCCTACACTATAGTAGTTGGATATTTTAATACCCATTTGACAGTTTGGGATAGATCCTCCAAGAAGAAATTAAACAAAGAATTATTAGACTGAAACGTGACTCTAGAACAAATGGATTTAATAGACCTCTCGAGAACCTTTCATCTAATAAAACTAAATATACATTCTTCTCATAAGCCCACAGATCATCATCCAAAATTGATCATATCTTAGGACATAAATCTAACCTCAGCAAATATAAAATAATAGAAATTACTCCTTGTACCTTCTCTAACGACCATGGAATAAAAGTTGAATTTAGTAGCAGCAGGAATCTTCTTACTCAAAGAAAGTCAAAGAAGCTGAATAATCTTATCATGAATGATAGCTGGGTCAGAGATGAGATTAAGAAGCAAGTCACCAAATTTTTGGAACAAAATGACAATGAAGACAAAAATTATCAAAACCTGTGGGATATTGCAAAGGCAATCCTAAGAGGGAAATTTAAAGCATTGGAAGCCTTCATCAAGAAAACAGAAATAGAGGAAGCCAACAACTTAAGGGACCATCTCAAGTAACTGTAAGAGGAAGAACATTATAACCACAAACCTAGCAGGAAAGATAAATGACTAAAATTAGAGCAGAATTTAGTGAAATTTAAAACAAAAGAATCATTCAGAAGATTAAAAAAAAAGTTGTTTTTTTTAAAAAGATTAATAAAACTGATGAACCTTTTGCCAACCTAACCAGAAACAGAAAAGTAAAATCACTAATATTGTCTATCAGAAACTATAAAGGAGAAATAACAACAGACACCTCAGAAACTCAAAAAAATCCTCAGTTATTACTACAAAAATTCATCTATTCCCCAAAATATGAAAATCTGAAGGAAATGGACCAATACTTGAAAGCACATTACCTTCCTAAACTCAACCAGAAAGAATTAAAAATCTTGCATAGATCTATATCAATCACTGAAATAGAATCAACAATACAAAATCTCCCAAAACAGAAAAATTTAGGACCAGATGGCTTCACATCTAAATTCTATCAGACCTTTAAAGAAGAACTACTACGTATATTATACATTTTTTTCCAAAGAATAGAAAAAGAAATAATACTTCCCAACACATTCTATGAAGCAAATATCATCCTGATCTGCAAACCAGGAAAGGATCTAACAAGGAAAAAAATTATATACCAATATCATTAATGAATATCAATGCAAAAATATTCAATAAGATTTTAGCAAATAGAATTCAACAACACATCAAAAAAATTATACACAACAATAAAGTTGCTTTTATTCCAGGGTTGCAGGGTTGGTTCAACATATGAAAACCTATAGATATAATACATCACATAAATAAAATAAAAAACAAATATCATACGATTCTGTCATTGATGCAGAAAAAAATTCTGATAATATCCAGCATCCATTCATGAGAAAAACACATAAGAAAATAGGCATATAAGGGACATTTCTTAAACTGAAAGAGAACATCTACAACAAACCCACAGCCAATATCATATTGAATGGAGTTAAAATTAAAAACATTTCCACTCAGATCAGGAACTAGGCAAGGATGCCTATTGCCTCCAATGCTATTCAACATAATAATGGAAGTCTTATCCATCACAGTAAGGCAGGAGAAGGCAATCAAGGGTATCCTAATAGGGTCCGAGGAGATCAAACTCACACTCTTCACTGATAATATGATCCTGTACTTGTAAAATCCCAGAGACTTAAGTATAAAATTCTTAGAAGTGATCAAGGAATACAGCAGCATCACAGGATACAAAATTAATACTTACAAATGAGTAGATTTTATATATTCCAACAATAGTCCAGCTGAAAACATAGTCAAAGACTCTATTCCTTTTACAGCAGTGCCAAAGAAGATGAAATATCCAGGAATGTACCTAACAAAGGACGTGAAAGATCTCCATAAAGAGAACTATGAAACTCTGAGAAAAGAAATAGCTGAAGATGTTAACAAATGGAAAAAAAATATCATGCTCATGGCTGGGAAGAATCAACATTGCTAAAATGTCCACACTACCCAAAGCAATCTACAGATTTAATGCAATCCCTATTAAAGCACCATTGCCATACTTTAAAGAGCTTGAAAAAATAGTGCTTTGCTTTATATGAAATCAGAAAAAAACCTTGAATAGCCAATACATTACTCAGAAATAAAAACCAATCAGGAGATATCACATTACCAGACTTCAGGCTATACTATAAAACTATAGTGATCAAAACAGCATGGTACTGACATAAAAGAGAGGTAGATTTATGGAATAGAATAGAGAACCAAGAGATGAACCCAGCTACTTATCATCCTTTGATCTTTGACAAGCCTATCAAAAACATTCAGTGGGGGAAAGAGTCCCTATTTAACAAAAGGTGCTGAGTGAACTAGCTGGTGACCTGTAGAAGACTGAAACTGGACCCCCACCTTTCAGAATTAACAAAAATTGATTCTCACTGCATAAAACATTTAATCTTAACACAAGAAACTATAAAAATACTAGAATAGAGTGCAGTAAAAATAGGAGAAGAAATAAGCCTGGGAGAATATTTTATGTGGAGGACCTTCAAGACAATTGGAGCAACACCAAAAATCCATTACTAGGATCTGATCAAACTAAAAAGCGTTTGCACAGCCAAGAGCATAGTATGTAAAGCAAATAGACAACCTTCAGAATGAAAGAATATTTTTGCAAATTATACTTTCAACAAAGGTCTGATAACTGGAATCCACAGAGAACTCAAACTAATCAATAAGAAAAGAACAAATAACCCCATTTCTATGTAAGCAAGAGACTTAAACACAAACTTCTCTGATGAAGACAGACATATGAAAAAATGCTCATCATCTTTAATCATCAGACAAATGCAAATCAAAACCACTTTGAGATAACATCTAACTCCAGTAAGATTAGCCCACATAATAAATTCCCAAAACTACAGATGTTGGTGTGGATGCAGAGAGAAGGGAACACTTCTTCACCACTGGTGGGAATGCAAACTAATATGAACTTTTTAAAAAGAAGTTTGGAGAATACCCAAGAAAATAAAAGTAGACCTACTGTTAGAATCTGTATTTCCTTTACTAGGTATATACCCAGATGATCAAAAATTATTTTACAACTGAATTATTTTGCAGCTGAATGTTTATTTAACCTCAATTCATAATTGCCAAGACATGGAAACAGCCCAAGTGTCCACTGACCCATGAATGGATTAACAAATTGTGGTATATGTACACCATGGCATACTATGCAGCTATAAAAAAGATGGAGACTTTACATCTTTTATGTTTACCTGGGTGGAGCTGGAACATATTCTTCTTCGTAAAGTATCTCAAGAATGGGGAAAAAAAAGTATCCAATGTAATCAATACTACCATGAAATCAATATATAATCACCTACACATTCATATGAATGGTAAAACATAACCATAGTCCAGAAAGTAGAAGGGAAGAGGAAAGTAGAAGGGGGAGGAGACAGGGTATTTGGGATGACCTCACCTAATGTACATGATGCAATGGTACATTTTAAACCTATTAAGAAAAGAGTACAACAGTGATAGATGTGTTAATTTGTTCAATGGAAGCATTTCACATTGTATATCAAATCAGTACACTGAACCCGATTAATGCATGAAGGTACACAGTTATGATGTAATAAAACCAAAGAAAATGAAGAAATATGATAAAAATAAAAAGAAAGACCCCAAGTGCAATCATAGCAAAGACAAAAATAAATCAATGGAGCTTGATCAAATTTAAAACCTTCCATACAGCCAAGGATACTATCAAAAGAGCAAATAGAAAACCACAGATTGGGAGAAAATATTCACATACCATAAACCTGGTGAAGGACTGATAACAATAATCTCCATATAACTCAAGATAATCAGCAAGAAATACTTTATTTCAGTTTGTTATCATCCCTTTGTTCTGTGAGCTTTGTGTTGTTTGTTCTTATATCTCTCATTCCTAGAAGTGTAAATTCATGTTAATTTTAGATCTTTCTTTTCTATTTAAATGTTTAGTATAGTTCATTACCACTTCAAACTTGACTTATTGCATCCACCCAGCTTAGGTATTCAGTAATTTTTTGTTTGTTTTTCTCAATTACTTTATAATCTTTGCTGTGATTCCTTTCTTTTTCCCATTAGTACTTTAAGAAGATATTGCTTAATTTCCCCACATTTGTGCATTTTCTATTTTTCTTTTTATTTTGGTTTCATAGTTTTATTCCACTGTGATAAAATATATTCTTTGTTTGACTTTAAACCTTTGACAAATTTTAAGACTTGTTTTGTGGCCTAACCTATGGTTTATCCTGGATCATATTTTATGTGTACTTGAGGAAAAAAATGTGTATTTTCCTGAAATTTAGTAAACATAAAGTGTTCTGTATGCATCCACTGGGACCAATTGATTTATAATGTTTTTTTTTTTTATTTATAATGTTAATCAAGTAGTTGCTTCCTTGTGCTGGTTGTTCTGTCCATTGTTGAACATGAGAAACTGAACTATTCAGCCATTCTTGTGGAACTCTCTATTTCTGCCTGAAATTTTGTGAACATTTTTTTTTGTACTTGGAGCTCTGACATTTGTAATATATATAGTATAATTATTTTTTATTCTTTATTAATTTATTACTAAATTTTAATTAAAATCATAACTGTATACATTTATGCAGTACAATGTGATGATTTGATGTACGATGTGAAATGCTTAAATCAACCTGATTAATATAGCCAATCATCTCACTTATTTTTTGTGGTAAGACATTTAAAATTTCTATTAGTTATTTCGAAATATAGCCTTGCATTGTGCACGTTAGCTGAGATCCCACCAAATGCCCTCTCTCCTCCCACCAATTACCCTCCATCCATGACTTCGTGTCTCCCTCCTCAATCCTCCCCTTTTCTAGACTATATTTGTGTTTCATCATTTGTACAACTATGAAAGAGTTTATATATTAGTTTCATAACAATATTGAGTACATTGGATACTATTTTTTTCCATTCTTGAGAGAATATTCTAAGAAGAATATGCTCCAACTCTATCCAGGTAAACATAAAAGATGTAAAGTCTGTATCTTTCATGGTTGAATAGTATTCCATGTTATACATAGCTCAAAATTTGTTAATCCAATCATGGGTTGATGAGTATTTGGGTTGCTTCCATAACTTGGCACTTATGAATTAGGCTGCAATAAACATTCTGAAGCAATTGTCTTTGTGGTAAAATGATGTTTCTACTTCTGGGTAGATATCTAGTAATGTGATTGCAAGATCAAATAGAAGGTCAACTTTTAGTTCTTTGGGAATTCTCGATAATGCTTTCCATAAAGGTTGTATTAGTTTCAACCCCACCAACAGTATAGAACTATTATCTTATCTCCACATACATGCCAGCATCTGTAGTTTTAGGACTTTGTGATGTAGGCTAATCTTACTGGAATTAGGTGATATCTCAAAGTGGTATTTATTTGCACATCTCTGATGATTCAAGATGATGAACAATTTGTCATGTGTTTGTTGGTCATTTGTCTGTCATCTTCAGAGAAGTTTCTGCTCAAGTCTCTTGCCACAAAGAAATGTGATTTTCTTTTTTTTTGTTTGTTTGTTTAATAATGTGATTTCTCTGTAGATTATAGTTGTCAGAACTTTGTTGGATTCATAACATGCAAAAATCTCCCATTCCTTAGGCTGTCAGTTTGCTTTCATTGTAGTACCCTTTGCTGTGCAGGAGCTTTTTAGTTTAATCAAATCCCAGTTACTTATTTTTGGTGTTGCTACAATTGCCAGAGGGATCTTCTTCATATTAAATTTTCACAGGCCAATATCTTCAAGCATTTTCCCCGCACTGCCTTCTAGTGTTTTTATAGTTTTGTGACTTAAATTTAAATCTTTTCTACAGTGAGAATAATTTTTTTTTTCCAGTGGTGAAAGTTGTGGGTCCAGTTTAGGTCTTTTACAAGTGGTTAACCGGTTCTCTTACCACCATTTGCCTAAATAGGGATTTTTTTCCCAATGTATGTTTTTGTTAGGCTTACAAAGATCAAATGATGAAATATATCTGGTGTAATCTCTAGATTCTCTATTCTGTTCATAGATATATGTCTCTATTTTCATGCCAGGATAATGCTGTTTTGATCACTATAGATTTGGAGTATAACCTGAAGTCTGGTAGCATGATACTTCCAGATTTGTTTTGATTTCTAAGAATTATATTGGCTATTGATTTTTTTAATGATTCCATAGAAAATGAATTACTATTTTTTTCAACTTTTTAAAGTATGCCATTGGTACTTTGATGGGGATTGCATTAAATCTATAGATTACTTTCCTTAGTATGGACATTTTAATCAATGTTGATTCATCTCAACCATGAGCATGGTTTTTTATTCCATTTGCTAACATCCTCTGCTATTACTTTTCTCAGGATTTCATTGTTCTCTTTAGAGTTATCTTTCATGTCCTATGTTAGATATGTTCTCAGGTATTTCATTTCCTTTGACACTACTGTAAAAAAATAGTCTTTGATAATATTTTCAGCTTGACTATTGTTGGCATATATGAAGGCTGCTGATTTGCATGTTTTGATTTTGTATCCTGAGACATTGGTATATTCTTTGATCACTTCTAAGAGCTTTATAGTTGAATCCCTGGGGTTTTCCAGGTATAACATCATGTCATCCATAAGAGTGATGGTTTGATCTCCTCTGTCCCCATTTGAATACACTTAATCTCTTTTTTTGCCTGGTTGTGATTGCTAAGACTTCCATTAGTATGTTGAATAGCAGTGGTAGCAATACGCATCCTTGTCTAGTTCCAGATCTGAGTGGAAATGCTTTCAGTTTTACCACATTCAATATGAAATTGACTCTGGGTTTGCTGTAGATGGACTCTATCAATTTAAGAAATGTCCTATCTAAGTCTATGTTCTTCAGTGTTCTAATCATGAAAGGATGCTGGATATTATCAAAATCTTTTTGCTTCAACTTAGGGAATCATAAGTTCTTTTTTTTTATTTATGTCATGTCCTTTATGGATTTACATATGTTGAACCAATATTCTATCCCTGGGATAAAACAAACTTGATCATGATGTATAACCTTTTCAATGTGTCATTATACCCTGTCTGCCAGGATCTTATTGAATGTATTTCCATAAATATTAATTAATGATATTGGTTTATAGTTTTTTTTTTTTTTCTTTTGAGGGGTCCTTTTTCTGGTTTGGGATCAGGGTGATATTTTCTTCACAGAATGTGTTGGAGAGGATTCCTACCTTTTTCATGTTTTAGAATACATTATATAATATAACTACTAGTTCCTCTTTGAAAGTTTGATAGAATTCTAGTGTGAATCTATCTGGTCTCCGGCTTTTCTTTTTGGGAGATTTTGTATAGTTGATGCTTTTTCAATGCTTGATTTAGACATATCCAAAATTTCTAATTCTTTCTGGTTGAGTTTAGGAAGGTGGTGTTCTTCTAGATATTGATTGTTTCCTCCACATTTTTATATTTCTGAGAATAGATATTTTGCAGTAATTATTGAGGATTTTTATATTTCTGTGGTGTCTATTTTTATTTCTCCTTTATCATTTTGGATTGAAGTTATTGGAGATCTTACTATTCTGTTTCTAGTTAGTCTAGCCAAAAGTTTATCAATTTTATTAACCATTTCAAAAAAACCAATTTTTTGTTTTATTGATCTTCCAAATGATTTTTTGTTTTCAATTTCATTTAATTCTGTTGTAGTTTCAATTATTTCTTTTCATCTGCTGTTTTGAGGTTGGATTATTTTTCCTTTTCCAGTAGCTTGAGGTGGCCCATTGGTTTGCTCACTTGCTCTCTTACTGATGAGGCTTTCTAATTCTCTATATTTGTCAATTCTATATATTTCTTCTTCCAGTAGCTTGAGGTAGCCCATTAGTTTGCTGACTTGCTTTTCTTATTGATAAAGCTTTCTAATACTATATATTTCCTTCTTAGGATTGATTTACAGTATTTCATAGGTTTTGATAGTTTGTGTCTTCATTATCATTTTTTTAAATCTGATGATTTTCTTCTTAATCTCATATTTGACCTTCCTATCATTCAGCATGACGATCTTTGGTTTCCATGACATTGACACAGTATGAAGTTTTCTGTTGCTAGTGAGTTCAATGGTTATTTTGTGATAGTCCAAGAAGATACATACAATAATTTCTATTCTTCTAACATTGTTGAGGTTAGACTTTTGTCCTTAGATATGATCAATTTTGCAAGAGATCCATGGGATAATGACAGGAATGTGTATTCAGATTCGTTAGGATGAAATGTTCTGTAGATGTCTGTTAAGTCCATTTGTTACAGGGTCAAGTTTATGTTCATTTTGTTGTTATTGTTGTTGTTCTTCTTTAGTTTCTTCCTGAAGCATTTATCTGACAAGGATATTGATTTATTCCATGGAACTGCCACAGGGGTGTTAAAATCTCCAACTATTATAGTGCAGGAAGATATTATATTGTTCAGATCCATTAGGATTTGTTTTATAAATTGAGGATAATTCAGGTAGGGTGTGTAAATGTTAGTTCTTGAAATATCTTCATGTTGAGTATTTCCTTTGACAAATATGTTGTGTCCAACTTTGTCTTCTTTTATTTTTGTTGGTTTAAATGCAATTGTATCTGCAAATAAGTCTGCAACCCCTGCTTTTTTTCTGATTTCCATTTGCCTGTATTACTGCTGTCCACTGCTTCACCCTGAGTTTTGTTTTATCCTTTGAAGCAAGATGTGTCTCTTGGTGGCAATAGATATCTGGCATGAGGGTATTTTTTTATTTTTTAAACTTTATTAAAATTAATGTGAGGGTATAATATTTAGGCTACATTGTTATCACTTCCAGGATAAAGTTCCATTTGTAGAAGAGTTCCTCACTCAGGGGGCATGTTAAACCCCCTCACAATGTGCACATTAGGTGATATCCTGCCTCATGTCCTCTCTCCTTCTGTCACACATCCTCCCCCCTTTCACTTCCCTCTACACTCTAACTGGACTATAATAGTGGTTCATTTTTCTTAGGAACATGTAATTGTTTATATATTTATTTCATATTAGTATGGAGTACACTGGATATTTATTTTTCCATTCTTGTGATACTTTACTAAGAAGAATATATTTCAACTCCATCCAAGTAAATGTAAAAGATGTAAAGTTTCCATCTTTTTAATGGTTGAATAATATTCCATGGTATACATATACCACAGTTTGTTGATCCATTAATGGGTTGATGGGCACTTAAGTTGATTCCACTACTTAACAATTATGAATTGAACCACAATAAACATTCTAGTGCAAATGTCTTTGTGGTAAAATGATTTTTCTTCCTCTGCATAGATACCTACTTATGGGATTGCGGGGTAAAATATAAGGTCTAATTTTAGATCTTTGAAAATTATCCATACTTCTCTCCAAAAGGGCTATATTAGTTTTCAATCCCACCAGCAGTGTAGAAGTTGTCCCTTCCATCGACATCCATACCAGCATCTGGTGTTTTGGGACTTTGTGATGTAGGCTAATCTTGCTGGGGTGAGGTGATATCTTAGAGTGATTTTGATTTGCATTCCTCTGATGATTAGAGATAAAAAGCATTTTTTTTTTCACGTGTTATTTGGCCATTTTTCGGTCATTCTTGGAGAAGTTTTAGCTCAAATCTCTTGCCACTTATAGAGAGGGTTGTATGCACTTTTCTTATTGTTAAATTTGAGTTCCCTGTAAATTCTAGTTATCAGGCCTTTGTCAGATTCATAACATGCAAAAATCTCCCATTATGAGGACTGTCTGCTCTGCTTGTGGTACTCTTAGTTGTGCAAAAACTTTTTAGTTTGATCAAGTCCCAGCTCTTCTTCTTCTTCTCCTTCTCCTTCTTCTTCTCCTTCTCCTCCTCCTTCTCCTCCTCCTTCTCCTCCTCCTTCTCCTCTTCCTTCTCCTGCTTCTCCTCCTTCTTCTCCTACTTCTCCTTCTTCTTCTCCTTCTTCTCCTCCTTCTTCTCTTCCTCCTTCTTCTCCTTCTTCTCCTTCTCCTCCTCCTTCTTCTCCTTCTTCTCCTTCTCCTCCTCCTCCTTCTCCTTCTTCTCCTTCTTCTCCTTTTTCTCCTTCTTCTCCTCCTTCTCCTTCTTCTCCTCCTTCTTCTCCTTCTTCTCCTTCTCTTCCTCCTCCTTCTCCTTCTTCTCCTCCTCCCTTCTTCTCCTTCTTCTTCTCCTTCTCCTTCTTCTCCTTCTTCTCCTCCTTCTCCTCCTTCTCCTCCTTCTCCTCCTCCTCTTCCCCCTCCTCCTCCTCCTTCTCCTCCTTTCCTCTTCTTTCAGTTTTTGGCCAGGGTTGAGTTTGAACCCACCACCTCCAGCATATGGGGCCAGTGCCCCCACTCCTTTGAGCCACAGGTGCTTCCCAAGTCTTGTCTTCTTTACCTGACATTCTTTCTATACACCACTCAACTCTATTTCTGAGAGATTCTACTATATGTTTTTGAAGCTCCTCAAATACCTTCTTCAATTCCTTAAGCTCTGCTGTATCTTCCCTCATTATGTCCATATCCTTGGTGACTTTGTCTTTGAATTCATTAATTTCTTGAGATAACTTCTGAACTGTTTTTTGGTTCCCTGTTTCCATCTTTTCCTCAATTCCAATTATCTTATTTGATATCCATGTTCTAAATTCTATTTCTGACATTTCAGCAATTTCTCTGTGAATGGGATTCACTATTGTATTTCCTTTGACATGCCCAGAACACATTGATCTACTCTGATTTTTCATATTGACAGAGTTCTTCAGCTGATTCTTCCTCATGAGTATTTTCAACTTCTTCCTATTTTTCTCTTTTTCTTTATGCTAATTATACTTTTTTAGTTGAATTGATAGGTTGTACCTGATCAGGCCACTCCTCCCCATTGAGGCATCATTGCTGTACAAATGTGGACAAGTGGTGAATCTGCAGCCCTAGACAGTGTCTCCAGGGGGACAAGAATCAGTTGCCAGTACTGGCCCCAGAGTTCCAATCAAAGTCACTCTGCCAGTGTTTGGTACACCCACCAAATCAAGCTCTTGAAACTTCCCAGCTGACAGCAATGGCTCAGAGTTCAGGAGAGACGCTTATGCACTGGGCATTTTCCAGTCAATCAAGCAGTGAGGGCTGTAGCTCTATAGACAGTTTAGGCCCAAAGCTCAGCCAAATTCACTCAGGCACTGGGTACTACCTGTCTAGTCAAGCTTAGTGGGCTGCTGGCCTGAGTTTTTGTATCCAGTCAGCCAACCTTTGCCTCTTTAGATGACAATTTAAGCCTTTCACATTAATTGAGAGAATTGACAGTTATGGTAGTGTTTTGGTTGTCTGGTTTTTCAAAGGCCAGTACATGTTTTTATCCCTTTCACCATTGTGGAAACTAGGCTAAATTCTTTAAATTCTGGGTGAGTTTACTTTGGTAATAGAACATTGTGCTGGTAATTGTGAAATAATGAGTCTGAGTATTTTCTGGAGGGCTGCTCTAGTTATGAAAAATTTCTTCCACATTTGGATTTCAGTAAAGTATTTGATTTCTCTATCATGAATGAAACTCACTTTAGCTGGATATATGATCCTGGGCTGAAAGTTATTTTGTTTTAGAAGGTTGAAAGTCAATTACCATCCTCTTCTAGGTTGAAAAGTTTCTACTGAAAGATATGTAGTCATTATGATATTTTTCCCTTTGTAGGAAATACTTTTCTTATGCCTAGCTGGTTGGAGAATTTTCTCCTTCATATTAACTGTGGCAAAGTTAATTTCAATGTGTGACTTATTTGCATTGAGGTATGCTGGCATTCTCACACTATCTACTACCTGAATTTATGTATTTCTTGCAATACTTGGGGAATTTCCCACCATAATTTCTTGGAGTAGAGCATCTGTAACTTTAGGATCCTCTTCTCCTTCAGATACCCCTATAATTCAGATGTTTGAGCTTTTGGAATGATCCCATAACTCACTCAGGCAATATTCTGTTCTTCTTCCTTTTTTTTTTTTTTTAATCCCCCATTGAATACATGGGATAGTTCAAAAGACTTGTCTTCAGTTTCGGAAATCCTTTCTTTAACTCTATCACTGAGGGTCTCTACTGTGTTTTGAAGATCCTGAAATTCCTTTTTCAATTCCTTAAGCTCTGCTATATCTTTTTTCATTATGTCCATATCTTTGGACATTATTTTTCATTATTGTCTTTGAATTCATTAATCTCTTGAGACACTTTTTGAACTACTGCTTTCATTTATATTTCTATTTTTTCTTTCATTCTATTCATCTTATTTGCCATCCACATTTTGAATTTTATTTCTGACATTTCAGAATTTTCTCTGTAGATGTATTTTCTGTGTATCTCCTTTGTCATCCCTTGGGACCTTGAGAGAGTTGATCTACTTTGATTTTTCATGTTGCCACATTTCTTCTGCTAGTTCTTCCCCATAGTATTTTCTGCTCTTTGGCAATTAAAACTGGTGGTGTTTGACTGGATTGGAGGCCCCAGAAAGTGGGACTAATCCCCACTTCACCAACGACCTAGGAGTTGTGACAGTGGCTTTTCCCCTAAAGCCTTGCAAATGTCCTTTTCAGGTACAGCCAGAGACTCTGAGGGTTGACTTGGTGAGATAATTCAAGCTGACTCTGTCTTGATGCCATCCTGCCTCTACCCAATCCTAATGAGTCTTGGGATTTTGCTAGAATTTCAGTTGGGAGAGATACAAACACCTGTGCCAGCCTCACCTTTTCCAAGAATAGCTGAAGAGAAGAATCTTTCTCTCTCTGTTGCCATACCACCACCATTCAATCTTATAGAGTTGCCAGTGGACAGCCCATGTTGAAAGTTCCAGTCAGATTTTTCCCATCCAGTACAAACTCTGCTCTCCCAAAAGCATTCAAAGGGTTACCAAATGGCCAAAAAGCAGAAATCCACAGATACTTCTTCACAATTCCAAAGGCCTGGACCAGGATCCCCTCTAGTTGGAAGGGATGTAGAGAGACTTCTCCTTCCAAATTCAGAACTGGGGCATTACTTCCTGAGCTCGTCAGTATTATAGCCTGTACCCCTGACACATGGGCACCACCATTTTTGTGTTAGCCCCAATATTCCTGTGATGCCTGTTTCCAGATGTGCCACTGATTTTATGCTCTTCTTTGGTGGCCCACACAATGCCCAGATCTGTCAATGAATTTGCCAAACATTCCAGGCTCTGTAGGAGGCAGACTTTCAGAAAGCCAGGATGAACGGAAGGGTGAACTGTATATTCAGAATTGCAAGGAAGGTATTTGTTCACTTTTGTGCCAGGTAGCATAATGCCTAAGATCAGAGGTGGGACCTCCCTGGAGGAGAAGGGCCAAGGTTTAGTGACTCTCTCCTGTGGGGTAATAGGACAGATCCTTTGTTCCCTGGTTACTTGCAGAGAGCCTTCTGCACATCTCCCACTTTAAGGAGGGGTCTCTTCATCCTCTGGACAATAGGCTTGCACCTGGTCTTTGTTATCTTACCTCTACCTTTTTGGAGTTCCAATGTATCTATGCAGATATGATGTGCACTTCTCTTCTTTCCATGCTCAGCACCCCACGTTCAGCTTCACTGACTCTATTTTTGCCAAATGTTTCTCTCTCTAGACTGGAGACTCTGGAGAAAGCTGCTTCTTTTTGGCTATCTTGATGATGAAAAAAAAATATATATATATATATATGCCATTTTGAGGAGTCGATACTTTTGTCAATAAGTAACGCCTCTATTTACCTCTTTAACAGTTTTTAATGAAAGTGTAGTTTTCTAACATTAATGTAGCCATGGAATTATTCTTTGTTTACTATTTGCATGGAACAGATTTTTCTATCCTTTATACTTTACATTTATTTGTGTCCTTAGAAATAAAATGCATCTCTTATATAGAGAATATAGTTGTATGTTATTTTTTAAATTCACTTGGTGTGGAAAGCCAAAAAGGATCCTCAGCTCCCGCCGAGCTGTCTCCTCCCCCAAAGCGCACGTACAAAATGCTCAAAAAATTACGTGCCCCGCCCCGCTTGTGTATATCCTACGTAACCATGGCAACTTCTTACTCGGTGACTGACCACATGGCAGGGATTCCTTTGTTTAAACTCAAGATGGCGACCGTCCCCGCGCCCGCGAAACCAGCTGACCGCCTGAACCTGAAATCCACCAGTCGGCGAAGGACACCTTTCCTCTTTACTCCTTCCCCCACTCCCTCCGCCCCCTGTTCACCTGTAAGCTTTAAAAACCGGCTTTTCGCCGCCATTAAACGGACCTTGACAAAGAACTTGCTTGGTCTCGTTCTCTCTTTCTTGCCCATTGTCTTTCAGGCTCGGTCCCCCTCGCCCCCACAAATAACTGCGTCCTGCGGGACGGGACAACTTGGCCTTCTCATTTAGAAACTTAATCTATATATATTTAAAATGATTGCTGATTTGGAGGGAATTAGGATATCATTTTGTTGTTTTTATATATGTCACCTACTTTTTTCACCCTCACTTTTGTATTGCTGCCTGCCTTTATGCGTCTTTGTGTGTGTGGGCTTGTGGTTAATTTCTTTGGGGGGACATTCTGCAGATATTTTCTTTTTGTTTACCATGAGGATCGATTATATATATTTTTTGAGATAGGGTCTCACTTTGACCTCACAGCAACCTCATACTCTTGGGCTCAAGTGATTCTCTTGCCTTATCCTCCTGAGTGTTTACCACAGTGCCCAGCTATTTTTTAGAAATGAGATATTGCTCTTGCTCTTGCTTATGCTGATCTTGAACTCCTGAGCTCAAGCAATGCACCCACTTTGGCCTCCCAGAGTTATAGGATTACAGACATCAGCCACCATTCCCAGCCTTTAATTATAATGTCTTGATAGAGATGAAATTTCTCTCTGCTGAGTTCTTGGCCTTGGAGATTCGAGGACTTAGTTCATGGACCATGAAAATAAGCAAAAGGACATAAATTATTGAAAGATAAAGAGATAGATAAGTAGAAGAGTGGAATAGAACTTCCATTATCATGGAAGGAGAAGAAGAATGACAGGTCCACCTAGGCCTTCTGCATAAGAGTTTATATATTGCTCTTTTTATCTCTTGGGCAGGGAGTTAGCGGGTGATAAAATACTTGTCCTGCATATGATGACTTTTTTGTGCTGTGGGCTTGGGCAAAAGTTAATTTTAGAACTTCCGTAGGGCAGAGAAATATAGTCCCACTTGAGGAATGCTTTTCTTCTCCAGGAGAAGTGGTAGGGTGTTTTCTGAGAGAGGCAACTCAGATAAGATACCAGTAAAACTCCTTTTTTGAGTGTGTTTGTCCAGAGAATGCATCCTGCAGAGAACTTGTTTGGTCTTAGAGATGGGGTCTGGACCTGAGCCTCCTTCAGTCTATAAAAATAGGGGTCTCTGTCTAGCCTTGAGCAGAGGAACTCTGCATCAATCCTTCCTCTCTGAATAGAAGTTCTAACTGCTGTTAGAGTAAAGCAGTGGTGAATGTTTAATCTGTTTCCTGCTGGATATGGGTAATGACAAAATGGGGGTGGTTAGGAGTTCCTCAAGGTAGATGATCCAGGGGTCCATGGTAAATGGAAGTCTAGATTGAGCATGGTCCTGAATAGTTAATTTTACAGTACCTGTGAGGACAATAGTTATAGCATATAGTACAAAGGGACATAAAACACAGGGTATATTGGATTCAATAATATAAAAATAGTCTTATAGAAAGAATAATTCCTACACCAATAACTAAGACTCTTAACCAACTTAATTAGGTAATCAAGAGAATAACTGAGTAAGATCAAAAGCAAAAAGACCTTTTCTTTGGATGATATCATGAAGTACATTTTGTACTTGTTGTATATGATGCTCTATTAATTCAGAATTGTCTGAGAAGTCAAAGTAGCACATTTTAAAAAAATTCTGCACATTTATGATTATGTCTTAAAAGTAAATAATCAATAGTTGCTCAGTTTTCTAAGACAGCTTCACAGATTTTTTTTTACTTCTGTGCTCGAGGTGCTAATAGCTTGTGAAGTTGTGTTCAAGGCTTTTATTATGGTACAAGCTAGTTGATTCCTTTCAGCATTTGATTCTATTACCATGGCTGGCATCAAAAATAAAGACAACAACATAAATTCATTGGGCTAAAAATATAAACATAACTCTAACTGATCTTCCCAAATACCAAGATATGAAGCCCTCTAGGTCCTAGGAGATCAGGTGTCATTCAGGTTCCATGCCCTAGGCAAGAAAGGTGCTCATCTTCCTAGAGGAGGGGTTCTCAAACTTTTTAAACAGGGGGCCAGTTCACTGTCCCTCAGACTGTTAGAGGGCCATACTGCAGGCCCCGGGATGAGTTGGCTGCTAAGCAGGACAGGCAGTGGCACTTGGCAAAAACTCCTGGCAGGCTGGATAAATGTCCTAGGTGGGCCGCATGTGGCCTGTGGGCCATAGTTTGAGGAAGCCTGTCCTAGAGAAAAGAATCTCCAGTGGCATTAGCTGAAAAATAAGAATAAGTCTATTGCACACATAGCAAAAACCATACCTTAGTAATTTTATTATGTGTATTAGCATAAGATATGGTAGTTGTCTTATGAAATTAGAGAAAGCTATTAGTTAAATTAACACAGGAGATGTAGCAACATGAGAACTTTACACAATATTCTACAGGCGTAACTGTTTTAAGGCAGATAGAAAACATATCTTTTTCCTTGGTCTATCTCATTGGTCGCCAAACATAAAAATCCTGATAGGTGTGATTCTTTTGGCTGTGATAGAACACAGTGAAGTTTCTGAGCACTCTAATGAAATACAGACCCCCAATAAACAAAATTTAAATACCTGATCTCATTAGTTCCTCTTGTAAGATAAAAATCATTCAAATTCATAACATTTTTAGCTAAGTAGGACCAAATACTTTCATCTCATTGAGAGGGTATTATATATTGTCCCTTTTTACAAGTTAATAGAGTCAAAAGAGTTATGAATAAGAGGAGGGTGTGTCCTCCAGCCATTAGTTTACACAACTAACTTCAGCATCTGGATGTGAAGTAGATGTATCCTGTTCTGTTAGGGCATGACTCAGGTGTGATGAGTCCACGTCCTAGGTTCTTGTTGCAACCCCTCGGGCCCCTGTGGCCCTGGTCTCAATCACAACAGGAAAGAAGCAAGTGTGACATGGATTAGAAGTACAAGTTTATAGGAGGTGGGCTAGTCCCTCTTAGCAGGGCATCCCCAAGCAACCTCTGCACTAGCCTTTTATTGAGACCGTACAACAAAGGTGAAGGGAGTAATTAACAAATGACTACATGCTGAAGGCTTGGGCTCTTTCTCCACATGGGTCACCTGCGGAAGAATGGCCTGAAGTCCACCCCTCAGCTGCAGATCATCTTGCTCAGAGGTCGTCTGACTCTTGGCATCTCCTACAGGTTCTGCCAGTTTTAACTTTGGTGAGAGGTGAAAATCAAGATATGAACAGATTGAGCATATGTTAATTCTTTTTACCTGTCCCTCAATAGACTATACTTTTAGGGTTAAAATCTGTCTTTAATAAGGGAAGGCATAGTATCCTGTATCATATTCACATAATTTTCTGTTACTGCTTTGCCCAGTATATGTCTTCCTAAGAATGAAGTTAAGACTTTGAAGCATTACTAGAAAGACATGAGTGAAAAGCCAATTACCCCAACTATAAAAGTTGAGAGAAAATTTGGTAACCAGTCTTCCATTTATTCCTTGATAGTTACAAACTTGGAGGACAAGAATCCAGAACTTGAGAGAAGTGCAGGTAGGAGAAAGCTTACAGGTAGGCACACCTGGGGCTCTCTAGCAATAACAATGAGCCTGGGTCAAGATAGGCTATCCCAGGCTCCATTAATCAAGCTCACATGCCAAAGTAATTCCCATTCCTGGAGGCTTTCACTTCTGGGGACAGGCTGATGTTCAAGAGTTACTCCTATACCCCTACACTGGACAAGGCTTGCCTGTCAGGCTTCACCATTCAACTAGAGCTGCTGTATTTTCCTGTAGGTGCCTGTGTGCCCACAACTTTTTCTGAGATCTGCACTAAGGGCAGTTGACACAAGAAGAAACTCAGACTCAATTATCTCATGTGAAATAACTGATGGATGCCTGTGAGAGATTTATAGTATGTCAGCAGCATCTCAAGTGCAGCACCAGGCCATTCTCCCTCAGGTTTTTTTATTCAATCAAAAATAATAAATAATGTTGGCAGCACAATGATTAAGCTTAATTCAAGTTATTCAAAGCAAGGTTCCTCAAGTAATCATTAACAATCAGAAGAAGGGAAACAAAGGAAAGAAAAAAAAATGCAGACACACCATGTGATTACAATTTAAACTTTACAAATTAGGAATAAACTTGCCTAATTTGCTTCCTGGGCAGAACTCAGGCAGTAGTAATCTTTGGTTGCTGGGCATTCTGATTTCAGCCACCAGGTAATATTAGGGCCATATACAGCCAAGGAGAAAGAAGGGTGTACCCAAGATCCTGGACTGTGGTCAATAAACACCCCCCCCCCGAGAATTCTAGCCCTGAGCCTATCAGGTGCCAGACATCATGTATAGACCACCAGGTTATTGCTAGCCTTCAGGGGGTTGAGGAACTTGGACTCTGGTCAACAAACCCTCGAGAAATACCTGGCCTAAACTACATTACAAACCTGATTCCCACAGTTTCATTCTCTCTTTTTTCCTGGTTTAATTATAAAATACCAATGCAGTCACTTAAAGGAGATTTTCCAAATTATGGTCAGCACCCAGAGCCAATTTTTGTAAATTCTTCCTAATGCCTGGAGCTGTTTGAATTTACACTTTAAAATAAATTTAAAATAAAGTGTAAATTAATTTATAATTTAAAATAATGTGGCCCTCTGAAGAACCATGTGTAAATTGGGTGTATCGTTAAAACCTTTCTAGGTCATTGAAGAAAAGCTGAGGGATTTTTGTCCCTCTCCTGAGTAATAGTAGACAGCTGAAAACAATTCTCAGGGTCCTGCTTAGGGTCTTCAAAGGTGCCTGCCTCTCTGTGGGGTACTTGGTCCTTTTCAGGGGACATATTGTTATGAACCACAAGTCACCCCACTTTCTAGACTTTATCAAGGGTTCCTTCCTTCCTTTCATTTTAGGTCAATGTTTAGTAAACAACCTTGGAATACATTTACATAGTATCAGAATTATCTGAGAAATTTTCCAAACTAGTCCTAATTTGTTTCAAATGAGGTACAGACTCAAGTAGGTTTTACATTACCACATGCACAGAGTCAGGGGAAGTCTCTGGAATTGGCTTTTCCTTAGGTTCATTCTTCAGTTCCCCTAAAGGTGGGGAGAGTTGTCCTTGGTGAATCAAGATAAGGTAACAATGTCTCTCTTTTGGGAATTTCTGACACCATCCAGAAACCACTGCAGCTAGAAGGGCTTCTATTTCCCTTTGGCAAAATAAGCCTGTGAGGTAGATTAAGGTGTCTTAAGGGGTTTAATGATGGCCACAGTAATTGCTTTAGTGCTGAGATTTGGAAAATTGAGGCATTCTTTCTTTGGAGGTTTCAATACTTCTCCTAACAGAGTGTGCTTACAGACAGATGAGGATAAATTCTCCTATGAGAGATGATACAAACAATCTACCTCAGGTATCTTTCCCTCAACTCACTCAATCCAGTCACACAGAACAGACATCCTCCTGCAGGCTGGAGGAGTCTACTGGGGACAGGTTTGGGTCAAATATGTTAGGACTCAGTCCAGTTGGGTGAACTCCTTTCAAGAGCAAGAAGGTGCATTACTTATCTATGGAATGAACATATGTCTATACGCCTTACCACTGGGGGTGTATACCCACCCATAGTGAGCCATTTGTCTGTATTTAGTCACACTTACCTGTGTAACAAGTCCTGAGAAGTGTGGTCCCATCAACCTATGGGCTTGTTCGGCTGTAATCACAATTTCCAGTGTAGCAGTTATACACACAGAAACCTATTAAAGCTGGTGACCCAGACTGATAATCAGAAATGGGGTGCCATTGCTCTGAACACAGATTTTGTCCACCCTGAAGAAAGTCTTGTGTGCACCTTCTTTTGAGTCCATAAAGGACCTGATAACTAATTTTGACTATACAGCTGCTGATTAAAGTGGAGACAAGCTCTAGACCCCAACTCTGGAAATTAATCCATGTGGTCAGGATTTCTGCCTGCTTAGGCTGAGCCTGTATTTGCCTCCAAAATGTTAAAATTTCCATCTTTTTCACAGACATTTCATTCCATAATTCCTTCAATAAACTCTTCAATTTCACACAGACCATCTCACAACATTTCTTTTTTTTCTTAAATCATAGCTGTGTACATTAATGCAATAATGGGGTACAGTGGGGTTTTCATATACAGTTTGAAATATTTTCATCAAGCTGGTTAACTTAGCCTTCATGTCATTTTCTTAGTTATTGTGTTAAGACGTTTATATTCTACTAGAAAGATTCACTTGTACCCCTGTGAGATAAACCATAGAGGTGATCCCTTCAATCACCCTTTCTCCACCCATCCACCGCCTCCCCCTCCCCATATTTTTAGGCTATAATTAGGTTATAGCTTTCATATGAAAGCTATAAATTAGTTTCATAATAGGGCTGAGTACATTGGATACTTTTTCTTCCATTCTTGTGATACTTTGCTAAGAAGAACATTTTCCAGCTCCATCCATGTAAACA
>CAUYQV010169274.1:0-10125 GCA_963574575.1 Galagoides demidoff
GCCTGTGGTCCCAGCTACTCGGGAGGCGGAGGCAGGAGACTCGCTTGAGCCCAGGAGTTGGAGGTTGCTATGAGCTGTGATGCCATGGCACTCTACCCAGGGGGATAGCTTGAGGCTCCGTCTCAAAAAAAAAAAAAATGCAAGTTAAAATCACAACAAGATATCACTACAAGTCAAAATGGCTGAAATTAAAAATAATGACAAGGAAACTGTATCATTCACACATTGCCAGTGGGAAGATCAAATAGGATAACCGCTCTAGAAAACAATTCAACCATTTAAAAACTTGAACCTGCAAATTGATAAGCTAAACCTGTGACTACCCTATGACCAGGCATTTTCACTGATGGGCACTTATACCTGGGAAATGAAAACTATGTTCATACAGAAGCCTGTGTCAACACACACAACAACCCGCATGAATCTTCAGAGAATGTTGGTAAGTGAAAAAAGCCAATTCCATGGGTTATAAGATGATTTTATTTAAGGTTTATTTAACATTTTAACTTTCTTATATTACAAATTGAAGAAATGGAAAGTTGACGATAGTAGGGACATGGAATCAAAGGGGAGGTAAGGGGAATGGGTACCAAGGGGTAACACAAGGGATTCCTAGGGTATTGGAAATGTTCTGGATCTTGATGGCATCAATGCCAATATCCTGTTTTTGATACTGTACCATAGCTTTGCCAAACCTTACCATCACAGGAAACTAGGTAAAGTGTACACAGCATCTCACTACTTACGACTACATGTAAATCTACAATTATATTTTTAAATAATTAAATGAAAGCCATTTTGATCCCTAAATCATACAAAACCTAAGTCACTTCCAGATAGATTATATGTTAAAAAGTAAAACCATGAAGACTCTGGAAGATTGAATGGAAAAATATTTTTAAGTTCTTAGGATAGAAAATAATTTCCTTAGAGAAACACAAAGAGCAGTAATCATAAAGGAAAATTTTAAAACATTGGACTTCATCAAAATAAAAAATATTTTTTATTAAAAAATACATTAAGATAATAGAAATAAAAGCCACAGGGTAAGAGAAAATATCTGTGGAACACATACCTGACAAAGATCTTTTATCAAAACTAACACTGACCAATAACAATGTGATGTGAGCCATAACTCAAACCTGACCAGCCATATGTTAATTACCTGATAACTATGTCATTAGTGTCTGCCATATTAAATCGCAGAGATTCAGAATATAAACATAACTCCTGTAAATCACTAAAGAAAGACAGATAATCCCATTTTTAAGTATATACAAAAGATTAAAGTATGCACTCTGAAAGGGGGCTATAAAAATTATCAATATAAAATTTAAATTATAATGTGGTATAACAGCACACTCACACAATCGCAACAATTAAAAAAAATAAAAACTATGAAACATATCAACCTTTGGACAAGCTGTGAAGCAACTAGAATGCTCATGCCCTGATGGCAGATACATAAATTAGCATAGCACTTTGGAAACACTGTGTGGCAGAATCTCATAAAGCTAAAGGTACAAATAATTTATTATGGAACAATTCTGCTCCTACAGAAATGATTAATGTCAGCTGCAAAAGATATGTATGAAAAGATTAGTACCAGTATTTATAATTTCCCCATACTGGAAACAACCATATGCCCAATAACTGTGTAGAACAGTTAAATGAGTAGTAAAATACTACACTGCAATGAAAAATTACCTGCTGCTGTGCATATTCACACAACAGTCTCAAGTGAAAGAAGCTACCAGAAGTGATTTGGGAGTTCCTTTTTATAGGAAGCTCAGAAGTAGACAAAGCTAACCTATTTTAATATAAACCAGAATAGTAGCTCAATTTAGGCAAGATAATGACTTGAAAAAGTCATGAAGGAGGTTTCTGAGTGTTTTATTTCTTGAAGCCTATGATGATTACACAGGTGCATTTACTCAATAAAAATTCATTGAATTATACATGTATAATTTGTGCATATTTTTATATCTAACATGCATTTCAATAAAACTTACTTAACACACTTAGGATTTCCTTTTACATGACTTTAATCAGTTTCTAAATTGGCTTCTCTTCTGATATTTCCTTATTTACAGTGAAACATTTTTCATATTACTCCACCCAGTGCTGCTGGAACTTACTGTACTAACTTGCAGTCAAGCCTGTCAGAGTTCAATTAAAACCTGCAAAGAGCATAATGATTGAGCAAAAGCAAAATTATCAAGACCTTACTGTTGCAATAAAATATGCTAAAAAAATTGCATACTCAACTTCTCAGATTTCAATGTTTGCTAATTTTCAAGAACATTTACCAGAAATGGCTAAAGAAGAACTTAATGAAACTGGCTGAAGTCAAATCAAAGAATCCAATGTACTTCTCAAAGAAAAAGGAGAGCACTCTCAAACTGGCAAACAGCTTTGAATGTAGTTGATACTTAAAGAACTCTCAAAATTCAAGTTCAATTTATTCTAACGTTGACATGCTGGAAAACCATCTCACAGACCTCAATAATTTTAAAGAAACTTTAAAAAACTAGATGGTAGGCAGGGAAAAGGTAGATACATATTTTTGTGAGAGAATTGAAAATGAATTTTCTGCAGGAAAAAATAGTAATTGGTTTTGAAACCCATATTGTAAATCACAATCAATATATTACACCTTAGTATTTCATTGTAATATGATATTGTAGCCTAATTCTAATTCTTTACTTCTTCAATGTTATACTCATTAACATCAAACAATTCTAATCATGCATTACTTTATTCATTCATCAATTTATTGATGTTTCTGAAACACGAATGCCTGCTAGATTCTAGGATGGGTGTCATTATATACATGTGAACAAATGTACATTCATAAGAGAAGTGGAGGAAAGAAATGAGATGCACTGATAGCTCGCAACAGGGCTAGGAAGCTACATAGAGTGTTAGAGAAAATCTCACTGAGATGAAATTTAAATCAAGAAATAAAGGATGCCTATGACGCCACAGACAAAATTAGGATACAAGAAGCCAGCAGGGAGACAGAATGGAGAAAGGAAAGAATATTTTAAGTAGTAGAAAGAGACAGAAAAAAATGTTTTGAAATTGAAGAAAAGTCATAATAAAAATACAATAGAGAATGTAGTAAAGAAATTCCCCCCCGACAAAAGAACAAAAGTTTCGAAAAGAGTCTTTAACATACAGACACATATTTATTGAACAATTGCGATTTGCGATATAAATATATTAGACAATCAGAGACTTGGAAAATACAGTAGAGAATTGTTAATGTGCTGAATTCTGGTCTTCCATACAGGGAGACCATATAATAGTGTTCAGATTTATAACTCAAGAAACCAATATCAAAACAGTTTTGAAATATGAAAATTAAACCACAAGAAACAGCTTTGCACATAGTTCAATAAAGTAATATTAATGTATTAGGTATGTTTATCAACACTATCCTGTATTGATGTGGTGACTAATGCCTATAATCCCAGAACCCTGGGAGGCCAAGGTCAGGAATTTGAGACCAGCCTGAGCAAAAGGGAGACTCCATCTCTACTAGAGATAGAAAGATGAGTCAGCACTGTGGTGGGTGCTCATAGTCCCAGCTACTTGGGAGGCTGAGGCAGGAGAATCAGTTGAATCTAGGAGTTTGCAATTGCTGTGAGCTAGGTTGACACCATGACACTCTCCTCTGGGAAACACGGTGAGGCTCTGGCTCAAGAATAAGAAAATGAGTGGATAAACGAACAAACACACACACTATTCTGTATTATGCATCAGAATTTATATTCTCTGCTTTTTCTTAAAACCTTCAGTCAATAATTTCTGTTAATACACTTTTAATTACTATCAATGGGTTTGAATCATAATTCTACCACTTAATACTTGCATATGTTAGGCCTCAGTCTATTCATATAATATATAGCACATTGCTATTTGGTTCATAACATAATTGTCAGGAAAAAAATTAAACCAATCAAAGCATTGTAGTATCTTGTATATGTATATAATATACTACACATACAAAAGGCACCAAAGATGTTTATACCTTTTAAGAAATGAAAAAACTGTATTAAATTTGTAATACCCAAGTAACATTTGACTTCTGTAATTAGAAAAGTTGCTCAGTGTGAATCGTATTCATCTTTTGGTATCGGTATATGTTGAGTATTACAATTTTAAAAGTTTTTTCCTTCTTAAAATGTGTATACGTATTTTGTCACCTTCTGTGTATGACATATATCTATGAATATATATAGTTTGATAATTGCTACAGAAAAAATGTCTCCTAATCTATTGTTTGGGGACATTAGCAACAATCATTCTGAAATTATTTTTAAACACTGGACATCTCTTGCATATTCAGAAATAGGTCAAAAATATGTTTGCCACCAACCTCAAAAATATGTATTTAAAAGTGTTGCTTGTCATAAACACAACTAGTATCATCGTAACAGTCTGGTCAAACCACTTGAACTTTTTAATCCTGTGATGGTCTTGCTAAACTTATTAGTTATTATTATCTTTTGGCAGATTCTTTAGGATTTTCCACGTGGATGGATCATGTTGCTGCAGCTAGTTTTACTTCTTTTCTTTTCAATCTATATGCCTTTCCCTTCTTTTTCTTTTCTTCTTTTTTTTTTTCCTGCCTTATTCTATCGGCTAAAATCTCCAGTGCAATGTTGAACAGAAGTGGTGAGAGTGAACACATCTACTTGTTATCTATGTCATGGAGGATCGTTAGATCAGGGGTAGGGCACCTGCTGCCTAAAGGCCAGATGTGACCTTTTAGGACGTTAAGTGCAGCCTTTTGACTGAATCCAGATTTTACAGAACAAATCTTTTTATTTTTATTAATATATTTTGCCTTTTATTTTTTCCTTTGCTTTTGAAATGAATGTATTTAAAATACCAAAGGACAAAATAAGTTTCAAGGAAATAACCCTCCCAGATTGACCAGAAAAATTAGAACATTAGAAACCAGAAGGGTTAAATTGACTGACAGCTCAGAAACTCATGATTTAGTTCCAACTTCCCCTGCCTGACTGGCACCACTTCTGCAGGAAGCTGGTTTGCTAGAGTTTATGGGGGTCCAGTAGGCCAGTCTGTTATCAGCTTTTTAAAACACTGCACAGTGTTTCTTTCTTTCTTTTCTTTCTTTTTTTTTTTTTCAATTTCAGGATTAGTAGGGGGTTCATATATTTTGGTTACATAGTTTGCTTTTGTACATTAATGCATTAAATAGATGTAGCCTTCACCCAGAAAATGTGCAGTATATCTATGCAATGTACCTACGTCTAGGATGTAGAATCAATTGATTTTTGTACATTAATGCATTAAATAGATGTAGCCTTCACCCAGAAAATGTGCAGTATATCTATGCAATTCTATGTCTAGGATGTAGAATCAATTGATTTATTTATTGCAACTCAGCCCTTTTATTAAACTCAAATACCTTTGGACAAAGACCATCATGAATATTAACCAGCTAACAGATAATACTAATCATTAGCACCTCTTTGATAACGCAACTCAGCCCTTTTATTAAACTCAAATACCTTTGGATGAAGACCACCATGAATATTAACCAGTTAAAAGATAATATTAATCATTAGCATCTCTTTGATTTCAAAACCTCACTGGGATTGATCAAATAAATGGCTAGAGTAGGGACGTGTGGCTCTAGGACAGTGTGAGATGATGCTAAAGTAAATATTTCCTTTAATTTATTCTTTTCTTTGTTTTTAATTTTTTGGTTAAATAGATCACTTGGTCATGATGCATTGTTATATTTATATAATGCCAGATTTAATTTGGCTAATTGTATTGAGGGTATTTATGTCTACTTTATGAGAGCTACTGGTCTGCACCTTTTCTTGTAATGTTTTGGTCCAGTTTTTGTATTCAGGTAATTGTGGTCCCTTTGACATAATTGAAAGGTATAATTTCCTTCTTTGTTTTCTTGAAAAAATTGTAAAAAACGGATATTATTTCTTCTTTACATACATAATAAAATTCTTCAGTGATTACATTTGAGCCTGAAGTTGTGTATTGTTTGCTTTGAGAAGAGTTTGTTTGTTTGTTTAGTAGAAAGCATTTTTTAGATTATATGTATCTCTTAAGTTTGATAGATAGGTTTTTCATGGAATTTATCTACTTCAAATAAGTTAGCAAATTTATTGATATAAAGTTGTTTATAATTTGTTTTTATTATCTCATAAAGTATGCAGGATTTCCCATATTTCATTGCTAATGTTTGTAATTTGTGTTTTTACTCTTTTTTCCTTCATCAGTCTATCCAGTGATTTATATATATGTTATTTTTTTAGACAACTAGCTTTTCTCTGATGCTTTTCCCAATTTGAGTTTATTTGTTATCTGCTTATATATTAATTTTCCTTTTCTTCTGTGTACTTCATATGTAATTTGTTCTTCCATTTCTTGTTTCCTGAAGAAACACAGATTATTGTTTTGAAATCATGTTTTTCCCCTTATGTAAGCATTTAATGCTATAAATTATGCTCTAAGCACTGTTTTGCTATATCTCACACTTTTGATATGGTAATTTTTATTTGTTTGTATTCAAATTTTTTTCTAAATTCCTCTGTAGTTTATTTTTCCATCCATAATTATACTATTTTTAGTCTTTGAATAATTTAGTATCTTTAGTATCTACCAGATAACTTCTAGTCTTTGAATAATTTAATAATCTTTAGTATCTACCAGATAACTTTTCATTATTAATTTCCAGTTTTATCTTTTTTTAGTGAAAATACATTGCATGTGTATGTATGTATATATATGTATATATATATGATGTATAGTATATTATACAAGTAGTATGTAAATTGTAACTATTGAGACATATTATGGCTCAGAATATTCTCTACCTTAATAAATATTCCATATACACTTAAAAGGAATGCTCATTCTACATTGCGGTGAAGTGTTCAGAATATTCTCAGTAGTGGTGTTCTGGTCCTCTGTATTCTTACTTTGTTCAGTCAAGGATAGAGATTATTGATAAGATGAAGGAGGGGAGGTCAGGTGGAGGAAGGGTGAACGGTGGGATCACACCTATGGTGCATATTGCAAGGGTACATGTTGGCTCTATTAAGTATAGAGTATAAATGTCTTAACACAATAATTATGTAAATGAGGTGAGGGATATATTAACCAGTACGATGTAAGCATTCCAAATTGTATATAAAATCAGCACATTGTACCCTATAAATGCATTAATGTATACATGATCTACCTCTTTTTGATTTAATAAAAAAAATAGAGATTATTATTGAAGTCTTTATGATAATAACTGGATTTATCCATTTATCTAATTTTCTTTCCGTTTCATTCATATTTTTATGTATTTTAAACATTTACAATTATTTTTTCTTGGGGAATTGGCTCATTTATCATCAGACAAATTGTCAGTCTTTATTTCTGGTGATATTCCTTACCATAAAACTTACTTTATGGGATAATATAGCTACTCCAATCTTCTTTTAATGAATGTTTACCTGGATTTTTTTTTTAAATTCTGTTGTCTTTATCTGTATCTTAATATTTCATGTGAGTTTCTAGTAGACAACAGCTAATTAGGTGTTGCTTTTCCAATCTGAGTCTGACATAATTTGTCTTTTAGTTGAGCTTTTAAATCACTTACATTTAATACAACATAATTATTGATAGAATTGGGTATAAATTACTATCTTGCTGTTATGTTCTAATTATCACATCTGTTCCATGTTTTCTTTCTTTCTCTTCCCTTGTTTTGGATTGAGCATTTTTTAAAGGATTTATTTAATAGCCATTGTGAACTTATTTAGTTTTACTTGGTTTATTGTCATACAGGCTCACGTAGAATTTAAAATACATGCGATGAAGGTACAACCTACATTCTAGTAGATTTATAGTAAAAATTGTACAATGGTTAACCTTCATTTCTTCCCTCTCAATTTCTGGGCTATTGTTATTATACATGTTAACGTATAATATTAGAAACACAATACATTGTTACTTAATTTTTAGAAGGTCAAATCTTTTATGAACCTATTAAAAATTGAAAAACTTGATTTTCACACTTACCTAATTTTTACCATTTCTGTCCTCTTCATTTCTTTGTGTATATTTTTTCTATCTAGTATTGTGTTCTTTCTGCCTAAGATTAGCTTATCTCTTCTTATGTTCTTCTTGGCAGATTTTTTTTTGTCTTTATTTTCTACTTAAAGGTCTTGAGAATATGTAATAAGTGACATTGATTTGTAAAGAAAACTATTTTAAAATATGATAATTAAAGAATTTAAAACATTTGGCAAGTTTTCCAAATTCAGACTTGAATCAAGACTGGCATTTAACCTCATTAATATAAGTACATTTTACAAACCAGGAGTATTATAAAAACTGCAACAAAAGATAGGTTAAATAGAAAAATCTATTGTATAATAGTACAGAAAGTGATGATGAAATATAAGGGATTAACCATAACCAGTAATGTTCAGCGATTTAAATAGGAACAGTCCTATCAGACAACAAAAGAATACAGTTCAAACTTCATTAAAACACATCAAGATAATTAAACCAAGGATGAGATGATATTGCAATCTCAAAATTAAAACACAATTGCTAGCTTTGTATCAACTTGAACTGGCTATGTGCACCTCCTTCTTAGAAGGGCATTTTTATATGTGTTTCTCTGTAGCTGCTGTTCATACCAAAGGGAGGTCAAATGGAGAGTTTGGATGCAGACCATACCATGGTCTGTGAGGTCCATTTGGCCCATGTTCTAACAACCCAAGCACTTTAGGGAAAATTCCAACTCAGCTATGATTGCCACCTGCCAGGAATCCAGCCCAGTTGTAATAAAGCCTCAGAGTCTGGACAGGAGCCACTAACACAGAGAAAAAGAAAAAAGATATATTTTCAGACTTGCTCTCTTAAACTTCAGAGGGCTGTAGATGGAAGGAATATAAATAAAATTTGGAGATTAGAAAAAATGAGATATTATGAATATATTAAAATAATTTTTATAACTATGTATTTAAGAATGGTATGAAACCATTTCTATGGTTAAGGATTGACAGTAATTTATGAAGCTGTGCTTCCATATTCAGTTCATCCAATTATACTGGCAAATAAAATCCAGAACTTAAGTAGTAATTTGGTTAATAAAATCTTCTCCAAGAAAGCTCATAGCAGATATAGTAGGTGAAAGTTATTTGGGGCATTTTCTTTCCTGCCACAGGATTTCAGTGTTACATCAAAGGAAATGAAAGTAGTTTCCAAAAAATGACCTTGACAAATCCAAATTGAATTGACAGATATCATATTCCAAACAATTCAGATAACATACCCTTTTTCTGGACTGCCTGTGTGCTTACAGCATATTTTGCTTTTATCTTTTACTATGCTATAGATTTCCCATTTAAGACTACAAACGTTTTCAGGACTGGAATAATGCTCAGTCCATGTTGACATCCTTGCAATTCCTACCTACCTACTAAGCACAGTTCTTGTCTTTTTGTAGCATGCTCCTCAAATAACTTACTGAGTTGTGTGGCTCAGTATTGCTTTAAAGTGCCAATGGTGACATTTGAAAACCAATATGGTCGAAGGAGGCTTAAAGGACAGAAGTTTAGCAAAGGAGCTGATGGTTTGGAGTGGAGCCAAGATAGAAGATTGAAAAGCACACTTCAACCTTCCTGAGGCAAGCTGTGACCCCAAAAATACAATCAAAAAGTACAAAATCCACCACCAAGTGGATGGGAGTCTCCTCCCCCACAAGAAGGACTCGCAGTTTACTCCATGCAAACAAGCAAGCAGAGCTCAAACATCCTCCCACTCTATCCTACGGGAAAGACTCCCTAAAAACTGGACCTCCTACCCCTGCTGGCATGCCATGGCACCCTCCTGCCAGGCATAAAACTGTAAAACTGTATAAAACTGTATGTATTCCCCACCTGCAACATTGAACTGCAAGGATTCCCCGACCCCCACCCTGAGGTCTGGAGGTTTGTTACCTACAGAGTCCAAATTCTTGGGCATCTCCTTGAGAGAAGCAGATGGGGAAAGGGCAGGTGCTGCTCTGTGCTGACTGTGGCACAGGAGTGAGAAGAAAGTTGGCTTGGAGGAAGCCAT
>CAUYQV010169277.1:0-13128 GCA_963574575.1 Galagoides demidoff
TTTTTTAAATCAACCACTAAAAGAGTCCACATTACAATGGAAGCACTGTCCAAACCATGCTGGCAAGAAACAGCCTTCCAAAGGAAACTGTGCACCTAGACAGGGTGTAGGAATGGCCCTGTGGTCAGCATCTCTCACAGCAAAGCTCGGGAAGTAGGGACCACAGGAGGTAGGACTAGAATAGCCAGACTCAAACTCCCCCTAGGTAGTGATTAAATCTGCTGAAAAAATAAGGGATTTTCTTATTAATTAAGATGACCAGGCTCTAATTGCATGGTATAAGAATAAAATAGTTGACCATGGATGTGACAACGCCCTGCTGCAGACTTAAATGCCTAGAGCAGCAGTTCTCAGCCGGTGGGTTGGAACCCCTTTGTAATGATGAAAATATATCCTGTATATCAGATATTTACATTACGATTCATAACAGTAGCAAAATTACAGTTATGAAGTAGCAACGAAAATAATTTTATTGTTGGGGGTCACCACAACATGAGGAACTATATTAGAGGGTCACAGCATTAGGAAGGTTGAGAACCACTGGCCTAGAGGGACCAGGCATGAAGCAAAATAAATGAAACGGTCAAGTGTAAGATAAGAGGACACAGTGGAGCTGAGACTACACTGGAGAGGACACGTCCCACCTAAGAGCACTCACAGTTTTTTTTAAAACATGTATCTGGGCAAATACAATGTCAACCAGAATAAACACGGTTACCTGTTATGGACCCACTTTGCACTTCCACCTACAGCATCCTGTTTGCTCTTCACCCAGCAGCAGTTGCTTTGTCATCAACATCCCAGGAGAAGCCCCTCTCACTCATCTTCCTAGCCCCTCCCGCCCTCCCTGCTGATAGGAGCAGCCTCCTACTTCATGGATAGCCATGTCTGGTCCTCTTATCCATGGTACGTGACTCAAATCACAGACAACAGGACCTGAGGAGCCTCGGGGAGGAAGCTTTGGAGAAAGGTTTCCCTCCTTAACAAACACAGGTGCAAGGAGACACTGCCTCCCTTCCTTGGCCCCTGGGAACAGTGCAGCTCTCCAAATGAGGAAAGGTCGTCCAGAGGTACACAGAAGCCTCTGGAGAGCCTGGCAGGGCTGAGCTGGATGAATCAGCTTTCCGGCTATGGGAGGTAATCAAGCTCCTCACTGATTAAGCCACATTCGCAGAGATTTGTGGCACTTGCAGCTGAAAGTAAAATCTCTCCTAACACACCTGTTGAAGTGAGACGCAGGCTGCTGGGCAAGCTTGGGCAGCCTGCCTAGGGATTTGCAGCATGTGAGCGACAGAGGCAGGATCAGACCACAGGCCTCCAGACGCTTTCCAGGGAGCCACATGGCCTTTCTTGCTTAATGTGTTAACTTCATTTAGCAGATAATCACTGAGCACTGGCTACATTCCAAGTCCCTTTCTAGGTGCCAGGGACACAGCCAAGAACTAAGCCAAGACTCTGTCTTCCTGGGACTGACCATCCAGCAGGACCATCCACCACTCACAAGGAGCCAGGTCCTGTCCTGAGCATCTGACACGCATGAAGGGTTTAATTTTTTAAAAATGATAAAGTATTTAGTTGTAAAGTTGAAAAAAATAGTATCATTTTAATTCCCATTTTAAAGCGGAGGAACCTGGGGATACTTGAAACCCCCACTATTCGGCCGGGGGTGCATAGCAGGCCACGCTGTTATCCCCTCTTTCCTGATCTTCTTTGCACTTGTCTTCACTAGTAGAAGACAAGCAAGGACCTCATGGCCATCTTCCTTTGTCAAACCGAAGAGAAACTTAACACAGGCCTGGTTCCTTGTGCTTCAGCAAGAAGCTTCTGCAGCCTCTGGGCCTGTTTCTGCCCTGAAGGTGAAGAAGTCAGAGGACCAAACACAATTACCTGATTTAACTCAACTGGCAACAAGCTGGATAAGAGAGCAGGGAAACCTCAGAGGCAAAGGAGCCTGACATTCGGGCTCTGACATCCCTGCGCTCGGCCTTTAGAAAGGCCTTGTGTGGCCCCGCCAGAGGCAGCAGGAGAGGGAGCCG
This sequence comes from Galagoides demidoff, assembly GCA_963574575.1. Taxonomy (NCBI): domain Eukaryota; kingdom Metazoa; phylum Chordata; class Mammalia; order Primates; family Galagidae; genus Galagoides; species Galagoides demidoff. Next base: position 2,037 of record CAUYQV010169277.1, read on the forward strand.
ATTCCAGCCCTGAGCCTCCAGCTGACCTGGACCTTGTGGAGCAAATGCTCACCTGCACGGGGGCTGCTGGCAATGCCATAGGTCCAGAGCAGCTAACCCTTTTCCCATCCTTATGAGGACAATGCTAGAAACAGCCCTATCTTTCAGTTCTCTTAATGCTGGCTATTTCCTGCCAGACGAGAGTGAACAAAAAAAAAAGGAGAAAAAAAAGAAAAACTCAAGCCCCATGAAGTCAGTTGCTATGATTTTTATAGACTGTAGCATAAATGGAAAAATTCTGTTCCAAGCAACCCCTTGCAAAGATTCCAAGGAAGTCTTATAGTGCAAGTCATAAAGATCGAGTGTCTCCTCTGCAATTACTGTTAAAGATACCACAAGGTCTTATTACTCTGAGGGTGCCAGCCCAGGCCCAGGGCTGCTGATGTCAGGAGGAATGAATGGGCAGCCACAGGATGCTGCCCAGGGAGGACAGGCCCAACCAGGGCCCCTGGAGCAGTGTTTTTCAACCATTTTTATCTTGCAGCACACTTGAACCTATACTCAAACTTCCACAGCACACTTAAATTATGTTGTTCAAAACAAACGAACAAAAAAAAAGAGTGAAAAAAAGAACATACTTACAATGGTATGAACTTCTTTCAAAAATAATTTAATTAATGATCTTTAAAACTTTTCTTGGCATAGTGTGCCGTGGCGCACTGGATAAAAATCACTGCCCTAGAAGTAAGGACGTGAGTTAAAGGCAGAAGGATAGCCCCTTAACTCACTTCCACAGCTTTAGAAATTTCCACAATGCGCACCATCCTTCCTAAGAGTCTGTCAACTGCCACCGGGAAGGGTAACAAATGCCCTGACTTTGTCAGGTCACTTAAGCTACCCGGGTGATCATCCTCTCAGCCTGAGACTAACACAACCAGCTGCTGCTATCAGAGATTGGCTTGCTGGAATGACTAATAATTTCAAGGCAGTGTGAAAATAAAGCATGGTATAGAATACAAAAAAAAATAAAATCGACAATGAATGGGCCTCCTTAGGTTGAGACTGAGTTACTGAACTTCACCATGCCCCCCTTGCTCTGCTAGACCACGGCAATCTGAAAAGCAACTTCCTACTACAACTGCACAGATGCAGCAAATCCCAGAAGGACTGACTGGCACAGGAATGGATTAGCGAAGGGATGACAGAGCCTGCCCTTGAACTCTGGGTGAGGACACTTCCACTGGCTGGTCCAATGGCCACATGTCAACTTTGTACACCTTTCACTTTTGCCTTCAGAATCGGCATATCTCTTGAGCTATGAGAAACCCTACAGGTCTGTGACCTTCAGCTTCTCCTTGCTTCTTTCTACTACAGGCCAGGTGGAAGAGGGTAGGAAGGGGAAAGAAGAGAAGGCCAACTCCAATCAGCAAATGATCTGGGTAAATATTTAAGACAGAAGTCTGAACCCACAGTGGCATTTTAAACGATCTATAGAAACCCATGTACACAGATTATCTCTGTTGATTAAGCCATAAGAAAGAAAGCAATTGGAATTTATATTTGGACGATTTGTTTTATCAAATTATACCTTGATATAACTTCATATCATGTGATAATTCTGAAAGCATTTTTAAGAAACATCTTCGTGTAATGGAAAAGTTGACAGAACATCCAAAGAAGATGTTTCCATACATATCCCTGAGACTGCTGTTGTGTCGATGGTTGTGTGGTGCCATTTTAAATCAACTGGCTGATTAATAAAAACGTTGTAAAGCAAAGTGCACACATGGTACCGAATTTCCATACGTTATTAACTCTGCTCGAAGTCTTTGTGGAAACAACAAAAAAAATCAAGCAAGCAGGCATCTGTCCCCATCTGAAATCACAAGCTAACTTTATTTACTAATTCCCCATGGTTTACAAGAACCCTCTTAGGCATGCAAAAATAAGAAGGGGGGTGGTTCAGTGCCTTTCTGATATTCTTACTTACAAGTCTGCTCTGGTTCACTCCTTCACCGCATGGGGACACAACAGAACAGCTTCAGCCTTCGGGTCCCAGCCATTGCCTATCGCAGGCCATGGTGGGGGTGGCAGAGGCTTGCGGTCAGCCCAGGAGTGTTTCTCTATCAGAGCAGCTGCCCTCCAACCCTCCAGCTAGCTTGCTGCAGCAGATCCTGCCAGAGTCCCCCAACACCCAGCACAAAGGTCACTTGCAGCCTCCATGGACAACTGCCTGGCAAATCCACAACTTCTTTACTCAAGCACCTGCCCAAGGACATTGTCTGGCCACAGGAGGGTGTGAGGCCCAAATGCAGGGCTGGCCAGAGTGATCCTCAGTCACCAAGACATGAGAGGTGGGGGTCAAGAATCCCAGCTTCCCGCTGCTCACCAGGCCAACTCTGAGACAAGCCCTATGCAGTGCAGTCCCTGGGTGGGGTCAGAGGAAACCCAGGATGATTCACACACCCTTTCAGGCTTTACTCCTCCCTGCCCCACTGTGTGCCTGGGAAGACATCCTGAATGAGCCACCTATACATCTAAATCCATTTATGTTGATGGGTACCCAAGTCACAGCATTTTAAATGCTTTAAAATAAATCATCTCTTAATGTGATGATTTGTTATGTGAAACTGGTTTGTTATCTTGTCTTCTATTAACCAGAATTCCCCTGAGGCTCAAGTCTGGACTCTGGGAGGCCACAGGGGACATTTAGGCTTATCTTCCATCCCGAACAAGGCAGTGGTGGGGCTGCAATGTGAAGGCAGATCAAGAAAGTTTCAGTAGAATTTTGTGATGTCTTTACTACATATGCAAATTCTCTGAAAACTAGTATCCACATACATGGCAAATGATACATTCTAGCGGTCAGGGCCTTTTCATCACATTGCTGTCCGTTCCTCATCCTACTGGAGAACAAGGTGCCACCACATGTCTCACACTGCCCGCGCTGAAGCTGCCCTCCCTCCACCATACTGGGGTTTTCCTTCAATAGGGCTGACGGCAAAAATCTTGGAGAAGAGAAATGACCATTTCCCTTTTCACTGAGAGACAGATACCAGCTGTGGCCTGCAGGAGGCAGAGGCTGGCCTCGTCCCCACTCCCCCTGGTCTGTGCACATTTACTAGTTTGTGGGCCAGAAACCACGTGAAGGCAACAGCGAGAGCACCTACTAGTCCACACCGGTCGGCTGGTCAGCAGCCGTCATCCTGCTGGCCGATGTCTGGTTAACAGTCAGGAATTGTAATGAAGTTTATGGAGGCACTCAAACAATTTCAGCCCTGGTATTCCAATATATAATTGGTAACAGAAAACTGTTCATGGCATTTTAAACTAATAGGGTTCTTTAAATGATTCAAAATATTTCTTCAATTTGCAAGAGTCTTAAGTAAAAGCAGGAGGGAAACCCTCTCCTCTCCCCTACTTGGTCTATCTGTTGTTGAAATGCCAAGAGAGCAGATTTGGAAAATGGAAAATTATTGTACAAAATAACAATAAAACAGAAAAAAGAAAGACACGGGACCCCGAGAGCAATGGATATTACCTAAGTAGAAGTCTAATTCACCCAAGATGACGTTCAGAAGCAAGGAGGCTGACCTGGCCGCAGAGAGCCGGCAAGGGTGATAAGCACAGGCTCTGGGGAAGGGGCACAGAGCAGGTGGTCTGGGACACAGAGGACTGGGAGCAGGGGGAGGAAATCAAGTACTTTCACCAAGACTTCAAGAAGAAAAGAAGTACACATTCCCAGAAAAGCAAAAGGCTGAATAATAACAAAGAGCACAGGATACAACTTGGTTCATGGTGACTAACAGTTAAAGAGTCACGGTACCACAAATGCTGTGTATTGATTCAATTGAGAATAACGGCATAAGAATGCTGGAAAGATGGAGGGGTACTGGGTGTGAACAGAGCCAAGTCATCATCTATACATAGTACAAAAAAATACTTTCAAAATTTAATAAATCAAGATATAGCAAATGTTTATTATTTAGGGATAAAGAAGAAAGCACCCAAAGAACCAGCCTAAAACATGTCAAAGGTGGTTGCTCATGGAGAAGAGGCCAAGAAACAGGGAGGAAGGGGCAGACTGCCCATCACAAGCCTTCAGGTGGTCTATAGTGTTTAATTATAGGCATATGTGCCTTAATAAACATGTTAAATTGACTTAAGAAAGTACTCACCGTGGATGTAGTTAATAAGAGATCTAGTACTACAGAAAACAAAATTAAGGATTCAGAAAAACCAGTTCATGTAATTCTTCTGATACACAGAAAGCAGCAGCAAAGGAAATAAGCAAAAAGAACAGAAACTTGGGAATTCAACACAGGAAATCCAGTCATCTGTAGGGCAGGGGCTGTCAAGGGAGGGGTCAGGGCAGGTGTGGGACAGGCAGTCAGCAAAGACGTCAGGACAGAAAGACATTCCACAGGCCAAGGAAGGGCTTGAGCATATATGGAAAGGACCAACCAACAGAGAAATTCAAGAAACTCCACACCCAGTGCTCTCACTTTCTCTTCCACTCCACTGAATGCCAGCAGAGGGCCAGGACACAGTAGGACACTGACCACCTACCTGCTGAATGAACCCAAGAATGACAGCATGACAGACAGATGGGTGGACAGGAAGGAACAGAACCAACCCTCAGGATGTCTGCAGAGTGGGAGACGGTGACCCCAAAACTCTATATCAACCAAGACATTCCAAAACATGCAAGTATTCAGAAAGTATTATACTCATTCCTATCCTTAAAAAGTGAGTAAATTACGTGTAAAAGAACACTAGCCTCTTGAGAGAGTAATAAAGGAAATTATGTTAAGTACTGTAAGCAGTAAAGTGTGTTACATAAACTCCAAAACTATTTTTTTCCCAAAACTAATTCTTGAAAGAAAATATAAAATCCAAACAAGAAAGTAATTGAGGTTCGGCGCCTGTGGCTCAATCGGCTAGGGCGCCAGCCACATACACCTAAGGTGGCGGGTTCGAATCCCAAGCCTGGGCCCACCAAGCAACAATGATGGCTGCAACCAAAAAATGGTTGGGCGTTGTGGCGGGCGCCTGCGGTCCCAGCTACTTGGGAGGCAGAGGCAGGAGACTCACTTGAGCCCAGGAGTTGGAGGTTGCTATGAGCTGTGATGCCATGGCACTCTACCCAGGGGGATAGCTTGAGGCTCCGTCTCAAAAAAAGAAAAAAAACAAAGTAATTGAAACTTCTGGAACTAAAATCCAGGTTCGCAATCAATTCAAAAACTATGAATAAATACCTAATGAGTTTATAGAAAAAATAAAGAGTTCAACTTCACTAGCAATTAAGCTGATACAAATAGAAACAATGAGATATAATTTATGAATCATCAAATTGACAAGGATTAAACCATTATATTAATAATATTCAGCCTACACAAGGGTTTGAGAAAAGGAACATTTATGTTGGTGATGGGGAGTGTAAATCGGACCTTGGAATGCAACTTGGCAATGCACATTTCAAGGTGCTAAGTGTATGTACGTAATAACCCAGCAACTTCACCTCTAGGGATTTATCTTATGGAAAATAATGGGCATCAAGTTACACCCAAAAGGACAATCACCACACTGGTTTTTACAATAGTAAAAACTGTGGGGCAATGTAAACACTCATAAAAAAGAGGGTTCTTTAAATAAATTATGACACATTGAGATGCTGCTATGGAAAATAAATGGTTGCAGTAACCAAAAACTAGAATTCCCATCTCTTGGTTATTAAAAAAAAAAAAAACAGAGTGCATTTGGAAACCAACACAAAGCAGCTAAAAGGGGGAGCAGGCACAGGAAGCCACTGGAGAAGGCGCTCAAACAAGAAGGCCGAGCAACCTTGCTCAGGGACACGCTGGTGCACTAGAAGCCACTTTAAGAGAGGACAAGGAATGGGGCTGAGACACACAGTCAGGAAGGCAGTCAGGCCTGGCTACAGAACAGGACATGGGACGGCCCTGGGCACCGAGGATGCTCTAGTTCTTAAACTGGGAAGCAGAGCCTTGTGTATTCGTTATGCTTTTGACAGGTGAGTATTGCAGATATTCTTTTTCAGCAATCAAATACCATACAGCAAACATTTTAAAACACAGGAGTGATGGCACTTTCTTTTCAGTCATGCCTTTGGCCAGGAACAGCTCCAATAATCTGACTTGCCTCCCAATAGAATATCTAAAGAGAGAAAACTCTCCTGCTCAGAAACGTACACTTGTCAAGTATACAACCCACCATACATACATCTTTGCAAACTGAACTGAAACCTCAGGTCCAGATGCCCCAGGGTCATGGCAGAGGCGGCTCAGTCTCAGACCTACATGCAGACACCCCACTAGCAACCCAAAACATAATAGGCAAAACTTACGGAAATCTAACACTTGTTACCCTTGCCATTCACTTCCATTAAGAAATGTGAGCAAACTGCCCCCAGACTCTTGGGAACTTGATTTCTGTAGAAGAGACTCTATCTATAAAAGCATGAGCCATAGTTTTGGCACACACAAAAGCTGTCCTACCCTGCTCCCAGAAATCTTTCAGTCACAAGTCCCATTTCGGGATGTCATCAGGAATTACCACCTGAAAGGACGCTTGCTGACAAGGACACTGCAACACAGATGTAATGCTCAGAGCCATCACGCCACACGGATGGTCTTGCCTCACCTTACAACTCTGGACAGACCCAGGGACAGTATGTGGGGGCCTTGCCTGGTGCATCAGCAGTACTGTGAGAATGCCCCACACCACCCTAACTGGAAGCTGTTGTTTGTTTTGTTTTTGAGACAGAGTCTCACTTTGTGGCCCTCAGCAGAGTGACTAGGAGTCATACCTCACAGCAACCTCAAACTCTTGGGCTCAAGCAATGCTCTTGTCTCAGTTTCCCGAGTAGCTAGGACTACAGAGGATGAGCACAACATTCAGCTTTCTTTTTTTTAAGAGACGAGGTCTCGCTCTAGCCTAGGCTGGTCTCAAATTCCTGAGCTAGGGCAATCCACCAGCCTCAGCCTCCCAGAGTGCTGGGATTACAGGCATAAGCCACCATGCTAGGCCCAATGCTGAGTTTTTTCTTCTTCTTCTTCTTTTTTTCTTTTTTTTTTTTTTTTTGCAGTTTTTGGCCGGGGCTAGGTTTGAACCTGCCACCTCCGGCATAGGGAGCTGGTGCCGTACTCCTTTGAGCCACAGGTGCTGCCCCGCAATGCTGAGTTTCTTATGCCAGCAGGATGAGGCCACCTCTTTCTGGTCATTCTACTTCTCCGTATTTACGTAATTCCCACATCCAGGCACTATAACAGAGGACTGAGGAGTAATGGCTTCTTTTTGATTGGTGGTCAGCGCATGGGGAAGTGGGGGTGATTGGTGGTCGGGGTATGGGGAAGTACTGGGAGGCTCTTGATTGGCATAGGGGTATTTCTTAATTAATCATGAGGGATGTGAGGTGGGGGTCTAGGGGTATGGGGCAAAAAGGGTGTGGGGTAACTAATCACGAGGGGTGTGAGGTGGGGGTCTGGGGTGGTATGGAGCAAGAGGGGTGTGGAGTAACTGGGCACGAGGGGTAAGGGGTAGGGGTCTAGGGTGATATGAAGCAACAGGGTGGGGTGTCCTTCTGATTGGCTGGTTAGGGTGCTTGATTTCAGGGAAAAGCCTAGTTTTAGGGGAAGCTGAACTAAAATGGTGGTGGGGTCTTCAAAATGGCGGGGGGTGAAATGGGGAAGTTCTATAATTAAGCAGTAGCATGGTGCTGGCCTGGCTCTCACAATAGTTTATTCTCAAAATAAGTTATTAATAGTTTGAGGTAAATATTAAACAAAGCAAGTATGTTTAATTATTAAATCACTTTTTTTATTTTTAACTTAATTTTCATTTATTTTATACCTGATAGGAATAGAATTCCTTGAACAACACTTTGGAAGATGTTATTCAACTAATCAAGAATTACAATTTCGTCATAATTGTTTTCTTCCATAACAGATAATCTTCTCCATATGTAAGAGACCTGTGGATGAGTTTTGTTTGTAATCTTCATTGCCCTGGATCACCACCTTCACAGCTTTACCAGAAAACAGAAACTAGAAGGGGTATAACCTCCCTAAAGAAATTAAATTGAATAAGCTTTTACTGAGTCCTTTCCATGTATGAGATGCTAGGAATCAAGCAAAGATAAAAATGAGATGAATTTGGTCTTCACAGTCTAAAATTTTGGGAAGGAATTCATAGACTCCTGTAATTTGTGACGTAAGTTAACTTGGTGAACTATAACACTGTTCACTTGGTGCACTGGGATCACGTCTACACTGAGAGAGTGGATATGAGCTATACTGGGAGGAAGGCTTCCCATAAGACCTGACTTGGGGTCAAGGCCTTAAAGGTGAGGTGGCATATGGATGGTGTTTGAACAGAAAAACAGACAAAAGCAAGAGCAAAGACAAGGAGGTGGGACAGAGCACGATTTGTTCTGAGACTTGGGGAGCAGGCCCAGGAGGTCAGAGTACAGTGGGCACAAGGAGCATAGTGGGAAGGGAAGCTAGGAAGAAAATCCAGACAGAATGTGACTGGGCTCCAAGAATTTAGACTTCTTTACTACAAAGCAGTGGTATCCAAAGTAGAATGGGCAAGAAGATTCATTGTGTACCAGAAAAAAGTATTAAGTCTCCTTTATAACTTTTTTTTGTATCTTTCTTTTTGAATGTCTATTTTTTTAGTGTGTTTTATCAATCTATCTGCGGGTAGAACATTATATAGATATCTTATGTCAATTAACATGCTTATATGGGGGATCCATGGTTGACTCTCCCCCCACACCATGGAGAGTACAGTTAAAAAGCTGGGGACCACTTGAGAGGATACAGAATTTTAGTTAAACAGGAGAGTTAACTTCAGGAGGTCTATGGTACAACAGGGTGACTATAGATAACAACTTTCGAGTATATGGTACATGTTTGTTAAGAGAATAGATTTTAAATGCTCTTACCACAACAAAATGAGAAGTACGTGATGTAAGGAGTATGTTAATTAGCTGGTTAGCCATTCCACAATGTATACATAGATCAAAACATTATGTAGCACATCATAAATGTATATAATTTTTATTTAAAAAATTAATAAAAGTAAAAGTATCTTGGAGGAAAAAAAGCACAAAATCACTATTGTAAATGACTACCTCTTGTCTAGTCTCAAGTAGAGAATTCAAACAGATTACCTTCTAAAATAAATGATAAAGCTTATTAGATCTTGGAAAGATCTTAGAGGTGGTATGATTTAACTCAGTTTTTCTACAGATGAGCTAGAGACCAATGAATATAAGCTATTAGCCAAAGTCTAGTGTGTTGAGGAACGAGCCTGGTCTGGATAATCCATCTGCATTTCTATCACAAAGCTCCTATGTTTTTGCTTAACCAAGGGCATTCCCCAAAGCACACGTAGTAAGAATAAGATGGAGTAGGCTGAGGCCAACAGAGCACATTTGGCCTGGTCATTTTCAGTCCTAAGTGACCTTCACCTCCTGTCTCTTATTCTTATTGTTTTGTAAATAGCTCCCACCTTAAAGATGCCCATCTTGAATAGTTTAGGAAGACTGACTTAGGAAATTGATTTTTAAATTGGAAATGTTGTAATAGGTCACTGAGTTATGCTGATTATTCTTTAAAGTAAGAGTTAAGGTGGTCTTTGCTATAAACCTTTAACGTTTAAACAGAACAGTCTTGGAGAGGCTACTCTCACTATTCTCCAGAATTGCTGGCCTTCTGGCAAGTAAAGTCTGACAGACCTATCCCCTTCTCTGTATATTGGCTGACGGTGGCAGGCCGCAGGACTCTGGTAGTCTGGTAACATTCCTGCCTTCTACCAAGATTCTATCAGCCAATTGAACATAAATCCTGTGTTCATGCCACTGACAGATAAAACCTAAAAACGTTAGTTGCAGCATGATGAAAAGAAGATATATAAAAAGTATATCTTAACAACGGGAAGTATTTTAGAAAAAAAAAACATGATTTTTAAAAGAGCATTCAAAGTAAACACTTGTTATCTGGAAAACTGTCACATGGTATAACTTCTTACTGGCCAGCCCACCAGATAAAACAATGCTCCTGCTCTGTGATAAGAGGAAAAGAGCTGGGCAGGGGATAACCTGCCCTGGGGCCCTTTACAAACCTCACTTCTTAGACTAGATGTTGAAATTCTTACCACGCAATATTGCATTGTTCCTAAATTTCCTCCCTTCTTCATTTTGCTCAAAATTAATTTTTAGGAAGACATAACATCCAGCATTAGAAGACAGAAGTAGTCTGGATACGGGAAGGGGTCAAAATTTTATTTGCATTTCCCTGCAAATGGGTGGGATATTTTGGTTGTTTGCTTTTTAATGATTTTCTTACCTACTTCAGGCAAGTGAAATGAGGTGTCATATAGAGGCCGCAAACTGGTATCCCATGGGTAGAATTTGACTTACACATTGTTTTTACTTTTCCCCATGTGCATTTAAACATTTCCTTTTACAATTAAAAATTTTTGAAATATAATTTTGGGGTGGCTCCTGTAGCTCAAAGGAGTAGGGCACCAACCTCATATGTTGGAGGTGGTGGGTTCAAACCCAGCCCCGGCCCAAAACTGCAAAAAAAAAAAAAAAATTCTATTGGCTCAGTGCCTGTGGCTCAATTGGCTAAGGCACCAGCCACATACACCAAAGGTGGCAGGTTCGAATCCCCAGCCCGGGCCCACCAAACAACAATGATGGCTGCAACCAAAAAATGGCCGGGCGTTGTGGCGGGTGCCTGTGGTCCCAGCTACTTGGGAGACGGAGGCAGGAGACTCACTTGAGCCCAGGAGTTGGAGGTTGCTATGAGCTGTGATGCCATGGCACTCTACCCAGGGGGACAGCTTGAGGCTCTGTCTCAAAATAAATAAATAAATAAATAAATAAAAAAGAATTCTAATTTCTGGCTCAGCTCCCATTGTTCAGTGGTTAGGGTTCCTGCCACATACACTGGGGCTGGCGGGTTCGAACTCGGCTCAGGCCCGCTAACGAATGATAACAACAACACCAAAAAAATAGCTGGGCATTGTGGTAGGCACCTGTAGTCCCAGCTACTTGGGGGGCTGAGGCAAGAGAATTGCT